>JADBJO010002076.1:309579-322079 GCA_016801955.1 Conus betulinus
GGAGAGAGGGATAGAGAGGTCAGAGAGAGAGAGAGAGAGAGAGAGAAGAGAGAGAGGGGAGCGGCACCATCAACGTGTTGAGTGAGAGAACATGAGAGCAGAGTGTCTGTGGAGCCTATGAACACAGTACCATGTTCATCTCTTGATCTCCATGGTGGAGAAAGGGAGGTGGGCAGGCCTCTGATGGATATACGTTATGAGCAGACATAGGAAGACGGTGAAGAGAAACACGAGATGAATCATCACATCGTTCACACTGAAATGATGTGTGGAGTAACGACATTTAGAATGGATCGTCGACACGCACGTGATGGATGAGCCCTGTAAAGAGATGTGAATACACTAACTCACCTACATGACAGCGAAAAGAAGCAACGTAGCAGTGTTTGTAAATGCTAGATGGCCTCATTTTCTCATCCGAAGAGTTCTGCTTTCGTAATATAAGACCATGCCAGTGGTCTTACAAAACACTCAGTCATCCAGTCAGATTTTTTGCTTTTGCATTCATAAGAAGAAGAAGAAGAAGAAGAAGAGAAGAAGAAGAAGAAGAAGAGAAAGAAGAAGAAGAAGAAGAAGAGAAGAAGAGAAGAAGAAGAAGAAGAAGAAGAGAAGAAGTTGCTGCCAAGTTGCTGCTCTAACAACACAGATTAATAGGGTTGCTTTTAGTAAAAGCTCAATATTCCCCAAACACCCGGATAGAGGTGATTGTTTGGCAATACAAAACATTGCCACGAATTTTACAACAACAACAACAACAACAACAACAACGACACAACAACAACCAACACAAATAGGCTAATTGATCACGGACTGGTATCGGCAAATCTTAATTTGCGCTTGCTTTATGAATATTGTCCTGTTCTTCATACAATTGCCGTCCCTCATATATAACATAAAGATGCTGCTGTTGATGATAACGACAACAACAATAATAACTACACTACTTTTATTATGCTTCCTGTTTGCTTTTGAGAAAGCTAAACAAGAAAACCATGTTACCCCACCACTGATTAAACTTTGCTGTCTGCCTATTGCATCTCGAATAAATTCAAGATTGCTATCCTAGCTTTTCATTGTTTTGATAAATCTTTATCACTGTATTTATCCTCTCTTCTTCAGTCCTCGCGCCTTCTCAAGACAGTTAAAAACGCACACCAAAAACCCTACTGCGTGTGTGTCCCTAAAGCTGATTTTTTTATCACGTGGCCAGAGATCATCCCACGATCAAGCTGCTGTTATCTAGAACTCTGCCATCCACTTTTCCAAAAATTCCAGCATACTTTCAAATCTGAAATGAAGATTGATTTTTTGTTTGTTTGTTTTTTTCCTGAAAGGTACAATCTCATTCACCAACAGTTACAGCAGAACGTAATGGTCTGCTGTTTGGTTTAGTGTGTTCGTTTACGTTTCTAAATGTGTCTCTAATATATAAAAACATTTTGGAATATCGGTTTACACATATACGTGATTATGCCACTATCACACCACCTATACCACCGCCACCGTTTTTTTTTTTCTACTACTACTATTATGACGACGACAAAAAGAAGAAGAAGAACAACAAAAATAAAAAGAGGAGAAACAACAACAAATAATATGAAATTATCAAAAGCCAGAGAGATATGTTCTCAATTGTAAAGAAACAGAGGGAAAACGTCACCAAAAAAAGGACAAAGAAAATGCTCATATACATGAAAAACCAGTTTAAAGTTGGCATCTATAAGCACATCAACTGACACAAATATGTATACATGTGAAGTACATAGATTGACAGTTCGCAGTTTAGACACACATGCACTGGGCACCTGTTACTACTAGACCGTTTCAATCAGTCCACAGCATCTGACCGAGTCCCAGCAATTGTGAAAATGTTCAGTGCTTCTTTGTAAGCAGTAATGCTTACGATGCGCCCGCGCGCGAGAGGGAGAATATTGTGAGATAGAGAAATAGACAGCGCACACACACACACACATATATATATAAACAATTCATTTGCGGGGATAACAAGTGTAGGTTAACAATTCTTTTTATCATTATAAGTAATGATTTGGCAAAAATTCGAAACCTTTTTTTTTTAAAAAACATGTATATTATAAAAATGAAATTCTCTAGGTGCATGAGGGAACCATCGCAATCTCTCCCGGCGACAAATCTATAGGTGCATAGGAGTACCATCGCAATCTCTCTCGGCGACAAATCTATATATAACGCCTGCTGTCAGGTTTTTCCTTTGCTGGATCGGAACGCATTAAGGAGACACGGCTGTATGCGTCTGAGATCTTGGCGTCAAATAGAGACACACCACAGTCCTTAATTCTGTGGTGTACTCACCACCAAGGTTCAAAGAAGAATCCAACAGCACCCCCCGCAAGCAGCCAGCTGAAGGTAGTAGAATAAAATAAACGAAAGTGTGGAAAGCTAAAAAGTTGCGGAAAAACTAAAACATTACGCACACAGTATAAAATGTAGAGGACAATCTTTGAGCCTATGCTTGAGGATCTAAGGATTCAGGGGAGATGAAAAAATATGGAACGTCTGAGTGGTCAGTTCTGCTGGCCAGTAACACAAGCATTGTCAGCGGCTAAGAATTGTATAGAGCAACCTTTACTTGGATCTCCTTTACTTGGATCTCCTAAGAGATGCAATCGCCCACCGATTTACACGTATATATATATATATATATATATATATATATATATATATATATATATATATATATATATATATATATACGTGTGTATATCACACACACACACACACACACACACACACACACACACACACACACACACAGAGGCAGACAGATATACAGAGACAAAGACAGCCACACACACACACACACACACACACACACACACACACACACACACACACACCACACACACAGAGGCAGACAGATATACAGACAGAGACAAAGACAGCCACACACACACACACACACACACACACACCACACACCACACACACACACACACACACACAGAGGCAGACAGATATACAGACAGAGACAAAGACAGCCACACACACACACACACACACACACACACACACACACACACACACACACACACACACACACACACAGAGGCAGACAGATATACAGACAGAGACAAAGACAGCCACACACACACACACACCACACACACACACACACACACACACACACACACACACACACACACATGGAGAAGGAAATACCTTAAGATATTTCTCCTGAAAGCAGCAGTGGCTCCCCAGCTGAGGTCAAATCACCCGAAGCGTGTCAGCCCGTGGTTCCGTTCCTTGTTATAAAAGACACTCCTCTGTCGGCAGTTTTGGGCATCACCCGGTGTGTACACTGCACAGCACAGCAAGCAAATGTTTTGTTGGGAGTACGTCTCTTTAATGAGCCGAGTGAGTGTTGGTTATTGTCTGGCGGGGTACCAGCTTCTGGGAGCAGTATCACAAGCCCCCCCCCCCCCCTCCCCCCCTTCCCTCTTACATACTTTGAGAGGTACTTCAGAGGAAATGGGTAGTCAGTTAATGGACTGAGAAGACGACTGTCTCGTCTCTCACTCCTTTCTCTGTCTGTCTGTCTGTCTCTGTCTCTCTCTCTCTGTCTCTGTCTCTCTCTCTCTCTCGCTCTCTCTCTCTCTCTCTCTCCTCTCTCGTCTGTGTGTGTGTTGTGTGTGTGTGTGTGTGTGTGTGTGTGTGTGTGTGTGTGTGTCTTTCTTTTGCTCTGTCTCTCTCTCTCTCTCTCTCTCTTCTCTCTCTCTCCTCTCTCTCTCTCTCTCTCTCTCTCCTCTCCGACTCTGTCAATGTCCCTCTCTGTCTGTCTGTCTGTCTGTCTGTCCTCTCTCCTCTCCTCTCTCTCTCTCATTCTCACTCTCTCTGCCTCTTGTCTCTCCCTCTGTCTCTGTCTGTCTGTCTGTCTGTCTGTCTCTCTCTCTCTCTCTCTCTCTCTCCTCTCTCTCTCTCTCTCTCTCTCTCTCTCCTCTCTCTCTCAAGATGATTTAGAGATCATTATTATGCTCTCTGCCCATCTCATCCAAGTTTTCACTTGAACCATCTGTCTGTCCGTCTGTCTGTCTGTCTCTGTCTCTGTCACTGTCTCTCTCTCTCTTTCCCCCTCTCTCTTTCTCCTCCATCGCTTATCTCCCCTTGCACACCCCACGCCTATAGTTCCCCTTACTCTCTCTCTCTCTCTCTCTCTCTCTCTCTCTCTCTCTCTTCTCATCAAAGCAGTCTTTGCATGGGCAGACAGCTGAGCAAAGAGAAAAGACGTGCCTGTGAATAACAAAACAGAGGCCAGGGTACACAGAAAATCATTCTTTAATGTGCCTGGGGAAGAGTACAAGGACCTAGGGCTGTGCTCCTTGTC
The DNA here is from genome assembly GCA_016801955.1 of Conus betulinus. NCBI lineage: Eukaryota > Metazoa > Mollusca > Gastropoda > Neogastropoda > Conidae > Conus > Conus betulinus. The sequence continues at coordinate 313,940 of JADBJO010002076.1, forward strand.
GGAGACGGCACAATTCAAAGGGGGGGGGGGGGGGGTGATAGGGGGGAGGAAGGGGGAGGGGGAGAGAAAAGTATGAGACAAGACACAACGAGAATGAACATGGCAGCCATCATAAATGCCATGGTCCAAGAAACAGACAAATGATGACATCATTTCGCCTGCAAATGAAGCGAACAGTAGCATCACACAGAGACGCTCGTAAAGAGCTGTGAGCCGTAAAAGCCAAAGACTTCTCTTCATGTCGCCATACACTGTCCTTTGCGTTCAGATGACACGGATGCAAAATACAAAGAAAGACATGATGCAAAGCACATGAACGTACTCCCAGTGCAGTGACAGACAGGGGAGACAATTCCAGTTAGTGGAAGAAAAAACTCGACAGGGCGGTGGTTATTTTCCTTATTACACTTGATTTAAAAAAAAAAAATATATACATATATATATATATATATATATATATATATATATATATATATATATATATATATATATATATATATATATATATATATATATATATATATATATATATATATCCGTTAGCAGTGGCTATTCTGGTAAAATGAAACATCAAACATCATCCGTGACCCATAATGAACATGCCTACACATTTTCAGAAAGATCAGCCCAGACGTTTTTTGTCTGGAGCGAGTGGAACACATTTTGACAACGGACGAACAGACACACACACACACACACACACACACACACACCCACACAGAGATTATTTATTCGTTTCCATTGTAAAGTAATCACTGTTCTATAAGAACTGAGAGTACAAAAAACGGATTAAAAATAATCGCACAGGAGGCGATGATTTTTATGCCGTCATTGCTTCAAGAAAGGATTCATGAAAAAAAAAATCAAAATATCTACGTCAAGCAATTACTTAAGTAATTGACTTTATCCAGTGACAACAAGTTCTTCAGTTGATGCACGATGGAAATTATATAGTTTCAGTGCATAGGCACAGGCATGCATGCATCTGTGTGTGTGTGTGTGTGTGTGTGTGTGTGTGTGCACAGGTATGTCTGTATGCGCACGCTTGTGTGTGTGTGAGTGTGTGTGTGTGTGTGTGTGTGTGTGTGTTTAAAAAGAGTGGAAGAAACAAAACAGCTTTAAATAGGAGCAGGCTGACAGATAGACAGACGCAATAGATATCCAGACAGACACTGAGACAGACAGACACACGTACAGAGAGAGAGAGAGAGTTTACATATACATTTACATGTGCAACTTGATGTGTGCGACGCATAACGATCTTTCTTTGCCATCCCTTAAAGCGCTCCGCTTTGGAATTTATTCGAAGCGTGAATGCCGGCAACTTGTTTGAGAATATCCTGTTTGCGCGGTTAACGGAGCGTGGGAAATAGGGTCCACGTGCCACACAGCAGAGTCGGTGATGCGCACATCAGCAGCATTCACAGTCGACGCTCTTGTCTGCTTCTCCTGCCATTGATGGTCGCAAACTGCGATGAAATGAGGGAGACGCGGCAGATCTATGTATATAGAAGGGGAATGTAGACACGGAGAAGGAAAAAAGGATGGAAAGTGTGGGCTGGGGTGGAAGAATGCTGTGTTGTGTGGGGAAAAAAAATGGGGGGCGAATCCTAAAGAGTGAGGGGCCGGAGTGGGGGTTGGGGGGTTGGGGTTGGGAGGGTGTTGCGTGTCTTTAGGACTTGACAACAAATGTATGGAATCGTGACAAGAATACCCGTGCTGTCAGATTCTGAACACACTTCTATCCCCACCCCCCCCCACCCCCCTTCTCTCTCTCTCTCTCTCTCTCTCTCTCTCTCTCTCTCTCTCTCTCTCTCTCACGTTGAAAAAAAAGAAAAACTGGCTTCAGGGCATGAAGAAACACACACACACACACACACACACACACACACACACACACACACACACACACACATATATACACACACGCACGCACGCACACATGCACACATGCACGCACGCACGCACACACACACACACACACACACACACACACACACACACACACACACACTGTTAAAAGCAAAAAAAAAAAGAATTTTAAAGAGAAAGGGTCTGTGCACAGACTGACTGGATGACGAAGTAGTTCACAAGTAATAAGGGTCATATCGAGACCAGTCGTCGGAAATGGCGACAACTCGTAGGGGCGCTCCTCACATATTGTTTAAGATCTTTCGAACATCCGTTCCCTTCCTACTCCTCCCCACAGCTCGGCGCATCTGGACACAACATTGCGACAGTCGTTGGACTGCGACTTTCTGTAATGCAACACCGAGCACAGAAATATTGAAGCTGCAAAACTTGAGTTCTTTTACTTTCTAAACACAGGTGTATTAACAACTTGTAATTCATGCTTCATTTCAGCTGACAGTCTTGCCTAACTGTAATTACTCTTGCTTGGAGATAGATGACGGGTGGAAGAGAGGTTTGCAGAACCTGTCATTTTAGCTTATGTGGGAGATTTTAGAATGACACACACATGTGGTCGAAGTAGACCGATGGTTTTGATCATAAGTTTGGAAGGGCGGGGAAGTAGGGATGGGGTGGAGATCATGGGGATGTATGAGGGGTGTGGAAAAAGGGAAGGTACTATAATGCCAGATCTGTGTTGGAGGTGGAAGAGGACGACTCTTTCTCAAGTTACATAGGTTCAGAGGCTGAAGGATAGCTAAAATACTGAGAGAGACACAGAGAGAGAGACAGACAGACAGAGAGAGGGGGGGGGGAGAGAGAAGAGAGAGAGAGAGAGAGAGAGAGAGAGAGAGAGAGAGAGAGAGAGAGAGAGAGAGAGAGAGAGAGAGATTATTCGCCGATTTGTTCCACTCCATGATCAGTCAAATTTACCTGGCAAAACACTGTGCTTTTATTGAATAATCAGGAGCTTGATATTGCACTGGATGTGTAAGGAAATAGGGTGACACGAAAACTGCGATGTGAATCAGCACACAGACAGAAGCAATGCGTTATGGGGCAGCTCCTCAACTTAACCGAATCAGAACTGTGTCCCTAGAGCTCTAAACAAAATAATTACTGATAGAAACCCATTAAAAAAAAAAAACCAGTCTGCCTCCTCCACCGCCAATCCCATCCGATCCCATCCCCTCCCGTACATACAGCCACTCTTTCCATCTCCCTCGCTCAGCCACACAATTTTGATGAATATAGGATGAGGTATCGGATTTCACCCGAGACGGAAATTATGTTTTCTTGCCGGGGGCGAAACGTGGTGGAGAACAATGAAGACTGAAATAAGAGAAAAGAGAAGCAAAAAATATCAAAACAAACGGTCAGCCAAGAGACTGCCGGGAACAACATGATGAAAATATTGATTCTGAAACCCGAAGACTTCCAAGGTAATAAAAATGATCATCACGTCAGACATCATTCGCCTTCGGCCTTCTGCGCTGTGAAGAACCTTTTGTAGAAAACCGAGGATCCCCTGAGCAAAGGGTGTTTGTCCGATTTGAATAACAATGACAACAACAGCCACAATAACAACAACAACGACGAAAACATCACTTCTGATACTACTACAACTAGCACTAAAACCACCACCACCATCGCCATTGCAATGACTACTACTATGATTGCTGCTGATAATATTACGACTGCTTCTTCTCACTATCATCATCATCATCATATCATCATCACAATCATCAACCACACTACCTCTTCCACCGCCATCATCCACGATTTACCACCACAACCACCTCTACCATCATGATCATTTTATCATCGTCATCATTACCACACCATCGTCAATCATCATCATCAGCAGCAGCAGCAGTAGCAGCAACATCATCGTCACCCGTTGTCAGACAACAATGGCTATAACAATAAACGATGTTACTGATGAAAACAACAATGTGAATAATACTACTAATGAGGAAGATACTAAGTAAGTGTGTAGAATCAGATAGGTATTCGGCAGAGCATAGACCCGCCGACAAGGTCAAACCAATCTTGGATTCTTCCTTTGAATCAGTTCATGGGTGAAAACATAAACATCTCTCATCAGGGGAAGGATGCTTAGTACAGGGAAGTAATGTTTTGTGATACTTGCGTGTACTTTCTCGTTTAATAGGAATTGTATAATAAGGAATAACAATGGTACTATCGGATGAAAATATCTTCTGTTTCATTAAAATGTATCCACTTTGTACGGAGTTATCAAAATTGTTATAGCAACTATAACATTTCAAGGGCTTTTTTTTCCCCATAATTCTGCTGACTAAAAAAATACGTTTTTCAACAAAACTAACGGGAACTAGAACAAGGAAACTAGACGACGACGACCAAACAAGCGATCAACGGACTTGGGTGAACATATAACCTCGCTGATTAAGGTTTTTAGCATTGAAAAAAATGTCCTACTTATAACCCCTTCCCCCCAATAATAATAATAATAATAATAATAATAATAATAATAATAATAAATAAATAAATAAATAATAAATAAATAAATGAATAAATAAATAATGATAAAATAAGATAAAAATGAAAATAATAGATTGTTTTTTAATCCAGCAGAACAACACTGGTGCCAACATAATTCAAAAGCATTAACAGAAAGTAACCAACCAAGCATGCTATCTTTATAAAGCTTGACTCACCATCGTGTGCCTTCAATCAAGAACAGTTACACCACATCAACACAAACACACACTTTGAAAGGAGACAACCCACACACTCCGTCATTAACCATTTTCCTACACGCTTGTTGCTTCATTTTTCTTTTCTTTTCTTTTTTTTCTATTTCACACAAACAGGAACCACCATACGACTGGACGGTGTTCTTCATGGGATTGAAACACATACAGATTTAATCTCCATCAACCGTTTTGCCACGTGAAAGACGTTCACATACACATTCAATCTCCATCAACCGTTTTGCTACGTGAAAGACGTTTGCATACAGATTCAATCTCCATCAACCGTTTTGAAACGTGAAAGACGTTCACATACACATTCAATCTCCATCAACCGTTTTGCCACGTGAAAGACTTTCACATACACATTCAATCTCCATCAACGGTATTGCCATGTGAAAGACGTCCACATACACATTCGTCTCCATCAACCGTATTGACACTGAAAGACGTTCATATACACATTCAATCTCCATCAACCGTTTTGCCACGTGAAAGACGTTAAAAGACGATGAGCGAATCCGTAAAACCCAGCTCGGCAGTTTTACAGTAAAAAGTTCCCGAGTAACAGATTTGATTTTAAAGAGCAGGGAATACCGAGAAGATTTGGAACTGCGCTGACAGGAGAAGGCCTGCATGCTTCTCAGCGTGTGGCTGAAATGCTGAAAGGTTCCACGCCATAATGAAGATGCAGCGCTTTGTGATACGTCGTTGGACATTAAACTCTACCCCTGCCTGCTGAGCACCTCTCGTACCTTTGTGAGCCTTGTCCTGTCCTGTACTGCCTTCTCTGCGCCGTGTCAGTGCCAGCAAAGAAAGTGAAATTGTTGAAATATCTTCAGAGAGAGAGAGAGAGAGAGAGAGAGAGGAGAGAGAGAGAGAGAGAGAGAGAGAGGAGAAGAGAGAGAGAAACCTTGTCTTATCCTGCCTTCTCTTTGCCGTGCCCGTGAATATTCTAGGTTCGCTAGCAAAGAAATTGAAATTAGAGAAATATCTTCAACGAGAGAGAGAAGAGAGAGAGGGAGAGAGACAGAGACAGAGACAGAGAGAGAGAACCTTGTCTTCTTCTGCCTTTTTTTACCCTGCCCCGTGAATATCCAGTTTGCCAGCAACAGAAAGTGAAAATTTGAGTGAATACCTAGTTTGCAAGCAAAGAACGTGACATTGAGAAGAGAGAGAGAGAGAGAGAGCGAGAGAGAGAGAGAGAGAGACAGAGACAGAGGACAGAGACAGAGAAGAGAGAGCACACAGAGAAGGACCACAGTGAGACAGACAGACAGACAGTCTGACAGACAGACTGACGGAGAGGGAGAGAAGAGTCACAGAGAGAGGGAACGAGAAGGAGAGGGAGGGACTCCCAAGAGAGGAACACAGACAGATCATACAGAAGACAGACAGACAGACAGAGAGATCACACCGTCATCCGGAAATATTATAGATAAATAGATAATGACAGAGAGAGAGAGAGAGAGAGAGGAGAGAGAGAGAGAGGAGAGAGAGAGAGAGAGAGAGAGAGAGCGAGGAGAATGAGACAGAGGACACAACAGACACAGGCACGAGAGACAGACATCGCGACAGAGACGAATTGATGTCATTGTGTGGGCGCGTTTGAAAATTTCTTCTCTTCAACAATAATGACTCACTACCAGCAGAAAACAACGAGATACATGCAATAAGCGAGCAACAGACTACCGTGTTGTCATGGAGTATTAAATGACTGGGCAGTCGTGTTTGAATATCTTCTATGAAGTGGGGAATCTTACTGAGGAACACTTCAATCTGTACAATTCTTTCCTACGAAATAGTTCACCATGAACTAAAAAAACAAGCAAGGAACACACCGTCAAATACATTCATTTGGTGATGGTACTTAAATGTATAAACCAAAAAAAAAAAAGGAATGTTTATCATTTGACTTTCGTATTCTCATGCTCCGTTCATGTATAATCAATATTATTCAGTCTTTTGAGGAGAAAAAACATGCACACACACGCACGCACGGACGCACGCACGCACGCAGCCCCCCCCCCCCCCCCCCCCCCCCCCCCCCCCCCCCCCCCACCCACACACACACACCACACACACACACACTCACGACACCTTTTTAAGAAGAGATGATGAAGGACGAAATGCAATCCCGAGTCCATCTCCCCCATGCTCTCTTGTACGGGGCAATAAACGATGAAAGGATTTTTCCACACAAAGTGCAGTCAGTGGATTCTGCACGAGAGGGCAGAGTGAAAATGATACTTTAATCTCAAACACCCAGGCCCAAAGCAGTCATGGCGTCAGATAATGGCAGCATTCCGAGGTCAAAATAGCGAGAGATGTATGGCTGAACAGAGAAGGTGAACACGGGTCCAAAAGGGCGAAGAAAACTTAAAATGATCAGCGCAGCACTCAGACGAGAAGGATCCGAAAACCAGACAGACGTTTACGTCATTCAGACGTAAATAATGTGTGATGAAGCCGATGAAGCCTTACACCTGAAAGATTTCGAGTACACGTGAGACTGATGAGCCATGAAACTTGGGGGAGGGGGGGTGGGAGTGGGGGTGGTCATATGTGAAGTTTGTTGTCGTTGCTGTTATTTTTTCTTTTCGCTTTCTTACATTCAAATTGAAATCTGTCTCTCTGTTTGTCTGACTATCTATCGACCTTTTTTTTTGTCTTTCCATTTATCATTTTTTTGTTGTTTTCTTCCTGTCTGTCTCTCTATGGATCTGTTGATCTACCCATATATCTACCTTTTGTGTCATGAACGAGTGTCTGCCAAGGGTCACTACAATTTAAACTTTCAGGCTAGTTTGAAATGTTCCAGTTATGCAAACTTAAAAGCTTTAAAAGAAATGATTGTCAAACACTTGAGCATGGTCTACTGTGCATTACACAAAATGAGAACATTTTTACCGGAGGAAATCATAGAAATGTGTAGCCTGTTTGCAGAAGACAATTTATTTTGAGAAAATCTTCATGTACCAAGATCTGCTCTAAAACGGGCCAGACGCCGTCTACATTGTCTAGTCGACCACATCTTGTAGCACTTTCCCACCCACCCTCCCCCTCCCCACGCCCCTTCCCTTCTCCCGTCCAATGCTGCCCGAATCCCCATCCCACCTCTATCACACACACACACACACACACACACACACACTGAAGCAAAGAAAATCGAATGCAACACTGAATCTAACAGCCCCATGTTTTCTATAAGGAGCAATACATTTTAGACGATTTATTTTTTGTGTGCCACACAAAGTGCAGTAACTGGAATCTGACTCTATATGGAATTCTCTGGCTGCAGGCATTCACTGCATCAGTAAGGCAGCATTCAGAGTTCAAAACAGCGCCAGATTCATGGCTGAGCAGAGGCCATAATTGGCGCCAAACGGGAGGCAATTCAAAGAAACAGAATGATCAGCACAGCACTCAGATGATAATGAAACAGAATGATCAGCACAGCACTCAGATGACAATGATAAACAGAATGATAA
>JADBJO010002076.1:334579-337079 GCA_016801955.1 Conus betulinus
TTATGAGCCCTTTCCTCCCCCCTTCTCTCCATTCCCATTCTAAACAATAAAAACAAACGGTGATGATGGTGTGTGAAAATGATGATGACCTGATAAGGATGATAGGATGATGGATCGATGACTATGCAAATGGAGGTGGTGGCATTATACCATCATTAGGTAACATGATATGAAGGATGTCACTATTTACCCAATTTTTTAAGGGATTGTTACCTTGTTACTTATCCTGACTGTGAACGAGTGCTCCTAGGAGAAAACGATTCACAGCTGAATGGTAAACACCAACGAATGCGAAAAAAGGTAGTAAAGATACATGGCATGGGTTTTGTGGGGTGAAAGTATTCTATGTTTCTAAAGCATACCGAGACCAACAAACACAAACAACACACACACACACACCACACACCCACACATCAAACACACAAACACATTACGCGGGCGCACGCAGCTAACACACACACACACACACATTGACAGGACACAGGACGACATAGACAACGACAGAAGGACATAACGCCACGCGCGCGACGCAGCAACACCCACACAACACACACACACACACCTCACATGCGCGCGACGCGCGTGCGAGCGCGCGCCAACACACGGAGTGACACACACACAGGGGCACGACACACACAACAGGGGGACCACCCAATTATATACATACATAGATATATTTATATATATCCTATATATATAGAGAGTAGAGAGAGAACGATGAGGAGAGAGATGAGAGAGAGAGAGAGAGACAGCAGGACACACAGAAAGACAGGAACCAAGACACACAGGACAAGTTTGACCAGAAGAGGTACAGAGCACAGGCAGAGACAGAGATGCCAACCGACAGATAGTTGCGAGACATGAGAGAGAGGAGGAGCTGCGAGGAAGGGGGCGCAATATCTATTACAAGTGGGGCAGTCTAGTGCACCCCTCCCCGCAAAACCACACCCTCTTATCTTCTCTCATCTCTCTCTCTCTCCGCTCTCTATATCTAACCGTGTGTGAGTGTGGTCTAATTGTGTGTGTGTGTGTGTGGTAGTGTGTCTGTGGTGTGTGTGTGTGTGTGTATGTGTGATGTGGTGGTGTGGTGTGTGTGTGTCGATGTGGTTGGGTGGTGTGTTTGTGTGCGTCGTTGGTGTGTCTGACGTTAAAAGCCCGCACTGTGTGCGTGGCGTGCGTACGTGCGTGCGTGAGGGAAGTGCGTGGTCAAGATGCAGTCGAGTAAACAACATCCCATGTGAATGTGAAGTGTGCCAACATGAGGCTTGACGGCGCATGAGGCGGCACGTGCTAGTGCGTAAGAAGATGCGTTGCGTGCGTGTGTGCTGTGTGGTGTGTGGTGTGTGACGTATACGCACGCACCACTGCTGTGCGTGCAGTGCGCACGTTGGCACGGCAGTAAATGCGCTGCGTGCCGGCGCGCGAGCCGCACGGCTGCGGCCGCCCAAGATGGTGTGTTGGTGTCTGTGTGTGTTGTGGTTGTGTGTACCTGTGGTGTGGTGCCTGCCCTGCCTGCACATGCTGACTGCTGCGAGAAAGAAGGGCCACAGACCAGAATGGAGTGTGGTCCTCATGAGACGTTTCATATTTCTCTTCCTCCTCTGGACACAAGGAAGCGGAACGCCAAGGGGGACATGAGCAACACAGGGAATCATCATCAACAGCGAACAACCAGGCCCCCAGCGCTTACAAGCCTAAAGGCGCAAGTGCGCAAAATGGGCTCTCGGAATTACAATCAACACCCCAAATCATTGAGAAAAGCAGAAACTTGGTAAGCAAAGCTCAGGTATTTTAAAGCCCCAATAACATGCGAGTCAGCCGAAAACAGAACTGGTATTCCAAGACAATCACTGAAGAAGCGCCCAAAACCCCAAACGTCGGGTCTTCGTCTGAGGGACTCTTGTTCTTCCTTGAGTGTCGTCGGCAGGCACGAGTCTGGAAGTCTCTGGCCATTTTGTTCCTGCACCCTAGCTACTGTGAACACTTCCAAGGCTGGGATAACACATGGAAAGTTCTTAGGGAGTGATGGTGTGGTTGTCGTTGGCCTGTGGGTAAAAGGTGGACGGAAGGACGAGATTGTTGAAGCTGTTGTTTTTTGCCTGAAAGAATTGCATAAAGCACCGTTCCACCCCCAGAAGACGTGTTCTGGTTAAACACACAACACACACACACACACACACACACACACACACCAACACCACACACACACACCACACACACACACAAACACAACTACATCACACAAACACCCAACCACAAGAGAGAAAGGGAGCGCCGAGGACAGAGACACAGAGCGACATATACCCGCAGAAAGCGAGAACGAGAAGGTCAGCGAAGCCGAGAGATGGGAATGAGAAGCCGAGACCGCGGAGCTGAGGTGAGAACCAGGGAAGAAGAGAGAACGACAGAGAGAGACCCCACAGCCGGAAGCTTTAGGTTTGACCAAATTATATTTCATTAATTCTTATTCATTCATCTACTCCGATTATTAGCATGTATT
>JADBJO010002076.1:342079-344879 GCA_016801955.1 Conus betulinus
TGTCCCATGCGTTGGACGTTACCTCTGCATTTAAACCCAACATCAAACAGATTCCTCTGTTTGTGACTAGGTACTGGAAACACACACACACACACACACACACACACACACACACACACACACACACACACACACACACACACACACACACACACACACACACACACACACACAGCCTGGTGCGTGTAGTGGCACCATGCTATGGTCTGCTTCCCCCTATGCTCACAGAATTCTGAAAGAGCAGCTTAGTATGCTGACATCAAAGGATGAACAGACATCAAGGATGAACAGACAGCCAGAGTTGCGTGAAGGGAAGGCTGGTACTGTGGATGCGATAAACGTTTTTCTCTGGCAACATATCTTCTTTGGGTCCGGGTTATGTTTTTGTAGCTTATCACTGTTCAGGAAGTAATATCTAGTTTTTCTGTACCTATAGTGCGAGAGAAAGGGAACATCAACCTGGATTTTTTTTTTTCATGTTTTGTAGAAAAAAACGTTGTTTTTTTTTTATTAAAAACAAAAATTCGTGATAGTTTTTCAGTCCTCAGTGTGATACTCATTGCCTTCTTTCTTTCTCTCTTTCTTTCTTTCTTTCTTTCTTTCTCTTTTTTCTTTCTTTCTTTTTCTTTCTTTCTTTCTTTCTTTCTTTCTTCTCTTCTCCCTTTTTGTTTTGATGAGTTTCCCATTATGGTGACAATGGTTATGACGACGACAACGATGATGATGAAGTTGTGCTTGTTGTTGTTGCAGTCGCTGGTATTACCAATATTGCTACAGCACCCCAGCAACAACAACAACGACTACTATGACTACCACTACTACTACCGCTGCTGCTGCTATTACAACAACAACTACTATTACCATCACCACCACTACTACCACCACCATTATCATCAACTACATCATTATCAATGTTATCAGCATCATCGTCATCATCATCTCATCATCACCATCGTTTTACTCGTTTATATTTTTATTATTGTTGTTTATTGTGTTTGTAATGGTTTAAAAATGGCCGATGTTAATTGGCTAGAGCGTGTGCATCCCCATCATCACCTCATCATTGTTGTTCATTGTGTTTGCAATGGTTTCAAGATGGCCCGATGTTAAATGGTTAGAGCGTGTGCCTGCTAAGGCAATGAGTGTCGGTTCGAATCACCCGTTTGGTTGGATTGCTTTTTTTTTTTTTCTTTTTTTTTGCTTCAAAACTCTCTCTTTCACCCAGCGGTAAATAGGGACATGATTCAGTTCAGGGACATTAGAGGCGGCAGAAGGACGGCAACAGGCTAGGGTTTCTATCATGCTGAACTGCAGACGATGTGAATATGTGATCGACAGTCACTACCGTTTGGGAGGTAAATTAAACCCCATCCCCCTTTTCACACACACACACACACACCACACACCACACACACACACACACACACACACACACACACACACACACACATCACACCACACACAAACACACACACACTCACACACACATACACACACACACACACACACACACACACACACACGGTGTGTGTGTGGTGTGTGTGTGTGTGGTGTGTGTGTGTGTGCGTGCGTGCGTGCGTGCGTGCGTGCGTGCGTGCGTGCGTGCGTGTGTGTGTGTGTGTGTGTGTGTGTGTGATAAACATACATACAAAAAGGAGTAAATCTCACACATATTTCATGATCCTGTGCCTAGAACTGATCCACAGAACCCCCCCTTCTCCTCTTCTCTCTCTCTCTCTCTCTCGTCCTCTCTCTCTCTCTCTCTCGTCTCTCTTCTCTCTCTCTCTCTCTCTCGATCTCCTCAGCTCTTCTCTCTCTCTCTCTCTCTTGCTTGTTTACTCACTGCTTTTCTGTCCCTCTTTCGTAATACGCACACCACTTAAACAAGAGAGAGATGAGAGAGAGAGAGAGAGAGAGAAGAGATAGAAGCGACAGAGACAGAGACAGAGACAGAGAGAGATACAGAACCCCCCACAGACAGAACAGCCAGACAGCAGCAGACAGACAGACAGACATTATAACAGAGGAACAGAGACAGCTTTCGGTTTGCAGTACAAAGCTTTTGTAGTACAGTGAACCCTTGCGTGGTGGTTCATTGAATATTCACGCCGTCTCGGCCGCCTGACGTGAACGCTAAACCCACAGTGCTGAATTATCCCGCGCCACGTGTTGCAAGTTACCTCTGTGTTGATAACAAAACACCAGGCAGTTTCCCACCCTAGTTGCTGTAACTTAATGCGTCTAATGCTCTTGCTCACGGTAATAATAACACCAGGTATGCCACAACATAAAAGGCAAGGCTCGGCTTGGGGTTGGTTATGCTGGATGAGTTGATTGAGTTTTTTATTTGACCTTAAATGTTTGATATGGCTTTGTTTCAAGTGGCGGAGATAACCGTCGCCTCATGTGAAGTGGCGCCCTATAGTTCTAACCCTCAAAGAGAAGAGAAATGTCACTGTCCTCCTGACCTAGCCTTTGTTTTCCTCTTCAAATTCATCAAAGCAAAGACAAATGGCAACTGTTCACCGACCACGCCTTGGCCCTTCCTCCAAAATTCATCAAAGACGACTCAAGGGAAGAAAATAAAGGCGCGCGCGCGCGCGCGCTATGTGTGGTTGGGTGTGTGTGTGTGTTGTGGTGTGTGTTGCGCGCGTGCGTGCGTGCCGTGCGTGCGTGGCGTGCGTGCGTTGGGCGCGTGTATGTGCGCGTCGGTGCGGCGTGTGCTAGTCGGAGCCTACTGTTATCTCTCTCTCCTCCTCTCCCCTCCATCGTCGATCTCTTGTCTCTCTCTCTCGCTCCT
>JADBJO010002077.1:0-5000 GCA_016801955.1 Conus betulinus
GGTCCACATCAACTTCATACGCGTGAGTGAGTCACCCGGCCGCATCGCTCTCTCCGGCTCAAGAGCAGTCAACTCCCAGTTAGCTCTAATTTTTTTTTTGTTTTTTTGTTTTTCGTTTTTTTTTGTTCTTTCTTTTCTTCTTTCTTATTTTCATTTCCTTTCTCTTTTTCTTTCTTTTTTCCTTCCTTGTCTTCTCCTTTCTTTCTGTTCTTTATCTCTTTTCTTCCTTTCTTCTTTCTTTTCTTTTCGTCAGCCTCTTCGGTAACACATAGTAAGAACAGTAACTTCCCCTTAAAAATAAAAAGGAAACTGAGATCAGATACTGCTGTAGCAGCAAAATCGACTACACTGTGTGATGTTACTACTACTGCTGCTGCTGATGCTGCTGCCGTCCGAAGACTACTAACCTGCTAATGCTGGCAAGTGTGTGGTGCACCAGGTGAGCTTGTGTGTTAATGGTCTGGCTGTGTGTGGTGCACCAGGGAGCTATGTGTTAATGGCTGGCTGTGTGGGGGGACCAGGTGAGCTGTGTGTTAATGGCTGTCTGTGTGTGGTTGCACCAGGTGAGCTGTGTGGTAATGGCTGGCTGTGTGTGGTGCACCCCAGGTGAGCTGTGTGTTAATGGCTGGCTGTGTGTGGTGCAACAGGTGAGCTATGTGTTTTAATGGCTGGCTGTGTGTGGTGGACCAGGTGAGCTGTGTGTTAATGGCTGGATGTGTGTGGTGCACCAGGTGAGCTGTGTGTTAATGGCTGGCTGTGTGTGGTGCACCAGGTGACTGTGTGTGTAATGGCTGGTTGTGTGTGGTGCACCAGGTGAGCTATGTGCAGTCAGCACAGTGCGAGGAGCACCGCAGCTGCCAACGGTGTCTAGCGTCTTTGGATCCCCTGTGTGGATGGTGCAGCAGCCAGAACAGGTGAGAACACGTTTGCCATTGAGTCTCTCTCTCTCTCTCTCTCCTCGTCTCTCTCCTCTCTCTCTCTCCCTCTCTCTCTCTCTCTCTCTCTCTCTCAAAACTTACATGTATACCATGACATTTGGGAGAAACTTCACCACTTGCGTGTTTAAACCAAAACTCACATGTACACTATGGTATTTGGAAGAAATTCGCCATATACATGTTAAAACAAAAGTCACATGCAGACCATGATATTGGAAGAAAATTCGCCATGTGCGTGTTTAAAACCAAAACGCACATGTATACCATGACATTTGGAAGAAAAATTCGCCATATATAATGATGCTAAACAAACGTCACATGTTTACCATGATATTTGGAAGAAACTTCGCCATTTGCATGTTAAACTTAAACTCACATGTATTCTATGATATTTGGAAGAAATTTCGCCCATTTCCGTGTTAAAACCAAAACTCACATGTATGCCAATAATACTTGGAAGAAACTTCGCCATTTGCGTGTTAAAGCAAAACTCACATGTGTATCATGATATTTGGAAGAAGATTTTCGCCATTCACATGTGAAAACGTCTGCATACATTGTCCTACAGGTGCACAACGCAGTCAAGCTGCGCGACCCTTCGGTCCGGGCGTCGGACTGGATGTCAGGAACCACGGGGCCCAGGTGCGCCCAGAGAACAGAGATCCAGACCCCTGTGCTCAGCTATGACACGGGTGCAGTCTGCCCTGGCCGACCGCCAGGGTACGCTGCTTGGTTTGTGTGCCTCTGTGTGCCTCCATCGCCAGACTAAATGGTGTGGGCGGGAAGGGGGGGGGGGGGGGGGGACCATCTGGCATCGGGATTGGTTGGTTACTTGAGGACTCTCTTCACTGACCGGCGTGCTGTTGGGGTATTTTGTTGAATTGTTCTTGACCTTGGGGTGGAAATCAGATGGTGTCATGGTATTACATATTAGCATGGGTCCGCCCTTTTCCATCTTTCACCTTACTTTCTTATTTTTTTTAATTACAATATACGACCTACGCGTATTTGCCCCTTCTTCTCCTCTTCCCTCCCCCCCCCCCCCTCCCCCCCCCCCCCCCCACATGCACGCACGCATTCACGCCCGCGCGCCCGCGCGCGCGCGTGCACACACACACACGCACACACACACACACACACACACACACACACACACACACACACACACACACACACACACACACACACGTATACACAGTTACACACACACACACACACACACACACACACACACGAATGCACGCACACACCACGCACGCACGCGCGCACACACACACACACACACAACACACACACACACACACACACACACACACACACACACACACACACACACACACACACTGAGTTTAGAAAACAAGCCAAAGGAATATAAACCACAAACTCAACTCGAATTCGTATTCTTCCAGTCTTCTCAATGATTCCAAACTGAACTAAATATAGAAGCGCCATTCGGCCGTCCTTTTCACCAATTGCAAGGCTGAAGAAAAATAAAGGTACACTTGATTACGAACCGTACAGATTTGCCCCTTAGAACTGACGTTTTGTACCGAAAACGTTTGTGTACATTAGTTTTTGAAAAAATCAATACAATTTGTTTAAAGTATTCACGGACGGTTTCAGCACTATATGACAATAAGACAAAAGTAGTTCATGACAGCGGATTTACAAGTGGATAAATTGTATTACCTTGGTAGAATTGTTTAAATTTCAGTGGCGACCCTACTTGCCATCCTCAAGTGTTAGAGATATTCCAAATCATTTTCCTGTAAATATCAGCTAAATTCTAGTATGCGCCGATTCTAAATCAGCTGCCACTGCCCGCCGTTTCAAAAATCCGTTTTTTTTTTTTTTTTTTTTTTTTCAATAACAAGGGAAATAAGTAGTCTCCAGTTCCAAAAAATCCGCTTTTTGATAAACAAGGGGAATAAATAGTTTATCCTTTTGGCATTGAGGGTGTTTCAGGAACGTTTTGCTGGATGCCCTGTCATGTCGGAATTTCAGCAAATGAGAGAGTCGATCAGGCTGCAAGAATGGCAGCCCGAAATATCAAAGGTTCAACTTCGCTAAACATTCCGTTAGTTCTAATGATGAAAATTTACTGTTACAAACAATGCGTCGGATGAAAGTTTCGGAGACTGTCTAAAGCCCGTAGGTGTGAAATTATAGCTGGAATTAATCAGGAAGCGTTGTGAAGCAGGTACCTTGCTTTTATTTCCAAGACAAAACAGACGTTTGATACACACACAGTGCGCTGAAATCCAGTTTGAACATTCTGTGGCCCAGAATATTGTATGTGTGGAGAGAAACGCCTGGTGAAGCTCCTTTGTTCCTCCATAACACTGGCGCTGTGCATGGGTTACCACCGAGCCTGTTGAACAAGCCTATTTTTCTCTGTCCTCTTGTCAAATAACTTGGACGAGATATCTCCCTCACTGCGCCCCCCCCCCCCCCCCCCCCCCCCCCCCTTCCTCCTCCCAACTTCCCGTGTCTTTCTGCTTGTCTCACTCCATCTACAACACTGTGGCGGCGGCAGCAGCAGACTTTCCTTCAATCCCACCAAAGGCTAGACAATACACATTGTACCCTTTGCTCCTTTTTCCACAGATTGTCTCCCTTCTCCTTCTAGTCCCCCCCCCCCCCCCCCCCCCCGTAGACTATAGAGCCTACGTCCACACACACACAAACAGGCTGAACGACTGCTAGCTAGTCTTGCCAGCGGGGATGTCTTCGGCACCGCAGCGGTCAGACTAATTAAATTAAAATTAATTAGTTTCAAAGTAAGGTGACTGCAAGCGGAAACTGACACAAATTTTAAGAACAATTCTTAATGGGTCCGCAAAAAAAGACAAACAAAATTACAAGACAAAACACGACGCGTTCTGACCTCTTAGGTCTTCTTCAGGCAAGAGAAACAACGTTCAGTGCAATGAAAACGAAGAACGAGAAATTGCTTATCCTCTTGTCAAGACTTCTCTTTGTTTTCATCATCCTGAGCGTTGTGTATCTTCAAGCTGCTATCTGTAGGGAGGAATGGTTCTTACTTCTGTTTCAGATCGAGTTCCGTCTGGAAGGGGGATCTGAGGACCCGCCCTTGACCTTGACCTGGCCTGTGTGTTCGTTGTGGGCGATGCCGAGCATCGCGTGGCGGCTTCCGTGACAAGGGAGGTCATCAGTTGTCCTCTGCCTGAGGGACATTCCCTGCCCGCCTTAGCGGATGGTGTGTGTGTGTGTGTGTGTGTGTGTGTGTGTGTGTGTGTGTGTGGTGTGTGTGTGTTCGTTACAGAGAGAGAGAGAGAGAGAGAGAGAGAGAGAGTTTGTAGTTTTGTGTGTGCGCGGGTGCACTTGCATGTGCCTTGTGTGTGTGTGTGTGTGTGTGTGTGTGTGTGTGTGTGTGTGTGTGTGTGTGTGTGTGTGTGTGTGAGAGAGAGAGAGAGAGAGAGAGAGAGAGAGAGAGAGAGAGAGAGAGAGAGAGAGAGAGAGCGCATTTCAGTCTGTCAATATGTGGTTTCAGATGTTCAAAGCACTGTGCTACGTTTCCATGTCCACGGCAAATCCATTGTGACACGAAGCGCACCGGCTGAACCTTGTGGGCTCTACCTATCGTAAGTTATCAGCCTTGTAGGTTCTACTTGTAGTAAGTCACTAGCCTTGTGGGGTTCTACTTGTAGTAAGTCACCAGCCGTGTGTGGGCTCTACTTGTAGTAAGTCACTAGCCGTGTGGGTTCTACTTGTAGCAAGTCACCAGCTTGTGTGGGTTCTACTTGTAGTAAGTCACTAGCCTTGTGGGGTTCTACTTGTAGTAAGTCACTAGCCGTGTGGGCTCTACTTGTAGTAAGTCACCAGCCTTGTGGGCTCTACTTATAGTAAGTTATCAACCTCGTGGGCTCTACTTATTTTAAGTCACCAGCCTTGTGGGCTCTACTTGTAGTAAGTCACCAGCATTGTGGGCTCTACTTGTAGTAAGTTATCAGCCTCGTGGGCTCTACTTATTGTAGGTCACCAGCCTTGTGGGCTCTACTTGTAGTAAGTCACCAGCCTTGTGGGCTCTACTTGTAGTAA
>JADBJO010002077.1:10000-20000 GCA_016801955.1 Conus betulinus
GTAATGAGTCCTTATGTCAGAAACATCAACTCTTAATTTAGCAATTGATCTTTTTAGATGCATATCCGAATCAAATTTCAGATCAGACTGGGTACAACGAAAACTAGAACAATTTCTGTATAAATCATAACGTCCACTACTGTGTATATGATAGTCCCAAATTTGCCATCTGCAGTCAGTCAACCTATGTCTGAAAACATGAATAAACTGGCTTTGATTTTCAACACCCTGAGACAGCCAGACATCCCAAATCCGTGCTTACACAGAAACAGACGTACATTTGAAACCCAGTTTGTTTTTCCCTTTACATCAAATTTGATCAACATTTCATAAGACTTACGAGGCAATCTATAATACTCTTTGTGTAAAAGCTTTAACCATTATCGAACACATCTAATGGCTGAACAAATGAACAGTGGATATCTATTGGTCTCCCCCATACACCAAATCATTTAAAATACGCCTGTCAAAGTCTAGAAACCTCTTCAAAGCAAAAAAATGTACTGTCTCGCAATGAACAACAGCACTATCCAAACCCCAAATTTCAGCCCCCATACATCAAAATAGGCTGCATTTGGGAATCAAATATTTTTTTTTAGAAATAGCTCAAGCGAACTGTTATTCAAAGCAATCAGTCCTTTCATGACACATACCAAAGCATTCTTTGCCCTACATGCAAGATCTTTACAGGCAAAGGTAAAACTTAGGCGTGCAGGAAAATAGATCCCAAAATATTTGTATACATTCAGCACAGGTATAGTAAGTCCATCATACATACATCTTTCCCTGGCCGCCAAAGAACACCCCTCTCGAAACACCACGATGTTGCTTTTATTCATGTTTACTTTCAACCCTAACGAAAGAGGCAGCCCTGCTCAGATTATTTAGCTGACGCTGTAAGCCAACTATCGTTTCTGAAACAAAACAACAACATCATCTGCTAATAGTAGGATAAGTAATTCTAAGACATCTTCTGGAAATCGTCCACCTTGAAGGCCATTATTGATAACCTCGATGGTAAGCTCATTAATGAATATAGAAAGTAACACAGGACTACAAACATCACCTTATTTTACCCCAGCAAAACAATTAATATAATCTGTCAGATTGGAACCACTTCATACCCTAGTCTTAACAACTTTGTATATGGCTCTTATACAGCAAAATAATTTCCCCTTAATACCATTTTGTAATAATATACTCCATACCAGCTTTCTATTGATGGAGTCAAAGGCTTTTTCAAAGTCAATAAACGCAACATAAAATTCACGATTTAATAAAAATTGTTTCTTAACAAACGCAAGAAGAGTAAACATATGGTCGAAATTAGAGTAACCCTTTTTGAACTCTGATGCAAGAGGGAGGGAGAGAGAGATTGAGACAGAGAGAGGGAGGGAGAGGGGAGAGAGAGAGAGAGAGGGGGGGGGGGGGGAGAGACAGAGAGAAAGAGAGAGAGAGAGAGAGAGAGGAGAGAGAGAGAGAGAGACAGAGAGAGAGAGAGAAGGAAGAGAGACAGAGAAAGACAGTGAGAGAGACGCAGAGAGAGAGAGAGAGAGAGAGAGAGAGAGAGAGAGAGAGAGATCAGCAGATGAGGTAGAGAGAAAAAGCCAAGTGAACAAAACTTGTTAGTAAACAAAGCTTGCTGACTTTGTGTTGAGCAGAGAACGAATAAGTAGGGCAACTCCTGATGCCATGATGGAACAAACAGACGCCCTCAACCCCAAACGAATGCTGTGTGTGTGTGTGTGTGTGTGTGTGTGTGTGTGTGTGTGTGTGTGTGTGTGTGTGTGTGTTGTCATTAATGTGTACTTGGCGAAAGCGAGTCGTTAGCAGCGTTCGTTTGGAGTTATAGGCGACTATGATTTTTATTTTATCATGGTAGCAAGTGATACCCCTAGTTGTTTCGGTAAGTACCGTTTACTGTTCCCTATCTCATTAAAGACTGTTACGTGTGGCGCAGTTTGATTATCCGGACAAGGAGCAGCTGCCTTACGTGACGGCCGATTTCCAAGTGTCGTGGGGTCCTCACTCTGTGCTGCTGGACAACTCGCAGGGCATTCAAGGTAAAGGACACATTTGACAGGTTGATCGTGGTGACCTCGTTTCCCTCGGCGTTACAGCAGTGTGTGTGTGTGTGTGTGTGTGTGTGTGTGTGTGTGTGTGTGTGTGTGTGTGTGTGTGTGTGTGTGTGTGTGTGTGTGTGTGTGTGTATGTGCGTGCGTGCGCGCGCGCGCGCGCGTGTGTGTGTGTGTGTGTGTGTGTGTGTGTGTGTGTGTGTGTGTGTGTGTGTGTGTGTGTGTGTGTGTGTGTGTGTGTGTGTGTGTGTGTGTGTGTGTGTGTGTGTGTGTGTGTGTGTGTGTGTGTGTGTGTGTGTGTGTGTGTGTGTGTGTGTGTGTGTGTGTGTGTGTGTGTGTGTGTGTGTGTGTGTGTGTGCGCGCGCGCGCGTAGGTGTGTGTGTGTGTGTGCGTGCGCGCGCGTGCGTGTGTGTGTGTGTGCGTGTGGCGGGGCGCGGGGTGAGGGGGCTGCGTGCGCCCCGGGGGTGAGGGTGGCTGCCCCCCCCCCCATCCCGGGGGCTGCCCCCCCCCCCCCCCCCCCCCACACACACACCACACCCAACGCACACGCACACGCTGTCGTTCGCACATTGTGGGCAAACAACAATCGATGTTTCTGACCCTAAACGAACGATGCTGATTGTACTACGCCCAAGGAAATTCCAACCTGCCCCCCCCCCCCCCCCTCACCCCATCCCCCACTGCAATGGCCTGTGCCCTCCTGTGTCTTTGCAGTGCGCATCTACAAGTGCTCGCTGCTGGTCACCAACTGCGGCAAGTGTCTGAGCATGGACCCCGAGTACGAGTGTGCGGCTGGTGCGCCGACCGCTGCACCCTGCAGAAACACTGCCCCGCCGGCCAATGGCTGGACCGCACCGCCACGTGCCCGGCGCCACTGATCCTGAGGGTGAGGTGCTGCGCGCGGACGGACGACGAGGACATGGGAGGAGGGTGGGAAGGGGTGGACGAGTGGAGAGGAGGGTGGGGGGGGGGGGGGGGGGGGGGGGGAGAGTGGCTGTACTTACGTCTAGAGAAGGAACTGTTTGGTGTCAAACCATTCAGCGTTGATACATTGAGTGTGGAGATACATTTGAGCGTAAATTCACTGAGTGTAAAAAAACACTGAGCGTAAAATCGATGAGTGTCAAAACCCTGAGCGTCAAAACATTGAGCGTCAAATCATTCAGCGTTGATACACTGAGCGTGGATACATTGGGTGTAAAAATCATTGAGTGTGAAAACGTTGAACGTCAAAACATTGAGAGTGAAAACATTGTGCGCGAAAACATTAGGCGTAAAAACATTGGGCGCTGTGAGTAAAAAACCATTGAGAGTTAAAACTTTGTGTGAGAAAAAATGAGGCGTAAAATCATAAGGCATACAAACATTGGGCGTAAAAACATTGAGCGTCAAAACATTGAGCGCAGAAACATTGAGCGTCAAAACGTTGAGCGCAGAAACATTGAGCGTCAAAACATTGAGCGCAGAAACATTGAGCGTCAAACATTGAGCGCAGAGAACATTGAGCGTCAAAACGTTGAGCGTAAACACATCGAGGGTAAAAACATGGAGCGTAAAAACATCGAGTGTAAAAAACATTGAGCGTCAAAACATCGAATGTAAAAATATTGAGCGTCAAAACATCGAATGTAAAAACATTGAGCGTCAAAACATCGAATGTAAAAAC
This sequence comes from Conus betulinus, assembly GCA_016801955.1. NCBI lineage: Eukaryota > Metazoa > Mollusca > Gastropoda > Neogastropoda > Conidae > Conus > Conus betulinus. The sequence continues at coordinate 13,742 of JADBJO010002077.1, forward strand.
ATTGAGCGTCAAAACATCGAATGCAAAATCATTGAGCGTCAAAACATCGAATGTAAAATCATTGAGCGTAAAAATATCGAATGTAAAAACATTGAGCGTCAAAACATCGAATGTAAAAACATTGAGCGTCAAAACATCGAATGTGAAAACATTGAGCGCTCAAAATATCGAATGTAAAAGCATTGAGCGCTCAAAACATCGAGTGTGAAAACATTGAGCGTCAAAACATCGAGTGACATCGAGTAAAAAAAAAACATTGAGCACAGAAACATCGATGGCTCTTCGGACATTCAGAACACGTCTCTCTGTTTCGATCAACGGGTGGGTGGAAGGGGTATGAGCGGGGAGGAGGTGTGTGTATGTGTGTGTGTTTGTTGGGAAGGGGGGGGAGGGAGCGGTGGAAGGCCGGAATAGCTAAACACAACGCAAAAAAAAAAAAAAAAAAAAAAAAAAAAAAAGACACGTGTTTGTCTTTAACGGCTAAGGGTCAAAATGGAAATGTGCTCACACGATCTTCAGCTGTTGGTTTTGCCCCTGTGCACAAACAATGGTCAAGGCTTCAGAATTGGTAGCGAGAACCGTCGTCATTGTCACCCTGGGAGGAGGGGAGGGGTCGGATTTGGGGCTTTGTGCACACACCCTGACTGGTATTGTCTGTGAAGCGGGGGTGGGTGGGGGGGGGAGGAGGAGGGCTTTGGGCATGAGTCGGTGAGCGCATATTATGAGACCGTGTGTGATTGATTGAGCGAGAGAGACAGGGAGGTGGGGGGGGGGGCGGGGGAGAGGGGAGAAAGATAGAGAGTGAGAGAGAGAGTGAGTTTGTTTGAGTGTCTGTGTGCACGTGTATGCATGCGTGTATGTATGTGTATGCGCGCGCGTGCGTGCTTGTGTGTGTTCGTGCTTGTGTGTGTCCGTGCGTGCGTTCATGCGTGCGTGCGTGCGTGCGTGCGTGTGTGTGTGTGTGTGTGTGTGTGTGTGTGTGTGTGTGTGTGTGTGTGTGTGTGTGTGCATGTGTGTGTGCGTGCGTGTGAAGCAAGTGAAGCAAGGGCAGAGGAGGCTGTCTATTGGACGAAGAGAACTGGACAGAAAGAACACACACACACACACACACACACACACACACACACACACACACACACACACAGAGGCATACACACACACACACACACACACACACACACACACACACACACACACACAGAGGCATACACACACACACACACACACACACACACACACACACACACACACACACACACACACGTACACACATACACACACAATGAAATGCGCGTGCGCGCGCACACACACATACATACGCGCGTGCGCGCACACACACACACACGCACGCTCGCTCGCACGCACGCACGCACGCACGCACGCACGCACGCACACACACACACACACACACCTACACACACACACACACACACAGACAAAGTAACATGTGCGTGCGCGCACGATCACAAACATGCACTTTAATTTATACGCGCGTCCCGCAAACTCCGCACGCTCACGCACGCATACGCACACAGGAGGGGGAGGGAGAAAGAGCGGCCGTGGGGGGGGGGGGGGGGGGGGGGGGTGATGGTGGTGCTGCTTCTTTGAGTCAACAAACCCAGTGCTAATGCCGGATTTCTTCGGAGTCGATATGTTTAGTCATCTGGTCGCTTTCATCAACCGGTTGGGAGGGAGGGAGACGTAGAGGAGAGATGTGTCAGAGGTTAAGGAGAGAATGAAGAAGTAGAAAAAAACACAGACACACTGACACAGACACACACAGACGCAGACACAGATACAGACATACACAAGCGCACACATGCACACACATATACACACAAACACGCGCGCGCGCGCGCGCGTGCACACACACACACACACACACACACACACACACACACACACACACACACACACACACACATACCCACGCGCACGAGCGCACGATAATATACACACATGCACACACATGCAGGCAATGCACGCGCGCGCGCGCGCGTACACACACACACACACACACACACACACACACACACACACACACACACACACACACACACACACACACATACACACGCATACGCACGCACGCTCACACGCACGCACACACACACACACACACACACACACACACACACACACACACACACACACACAGTTTCTAAGCTTAAAAAAAAAAAAAAAAAAAAAAAAAAAAAGGGGGGGGGGGGGGGGGGGGGGGGGGGGGTGCTGGAACCAGTGCTGACTTCGGAGTAAACAGCCGAAGTTGTGTTTGTAACACTACCCAGCGCCATTAGACTCATCAGGGGAGACAATCGAGGTGTTGAAATTGCGCAGCATTTGCCAAAGCAGCGCGGATTGTGGACTCACTCCCAGCTCCTGTATGTACTCCACGGCTGACTTACACTGACGATGCCAAGAGCTTCCTTTTCTACTAGTCTCTGGCCAGACCGTGCCTTGGTGCTCCCGTTCATGATGCTAGCCACAGCTGGTTAGGAAATTTGAGCGGACGTGCTGACTATTTCAGAAAACAAAATCGTATTGACTCGTGACAACTATTTCCCCTGTCTCACAGACGTGATGTAGTATTTTCCTTCTGTCTCACAGACAGTAACTTTAAAGTATGTCGTATTTTCCTTCTCTCTCACAGATAGTAATTCTACAGTATGTCGTATTTTCTTTCTGTCTCACAGATAGTAACTCTACAGTATGTCGTATTTTCCTTCTGTCTCACAGAGTAGTACTCTACAGTATGTCGTATTTGCCTCTTGTCTGGCAGGCGCGTGTTTGATGGGTATGTCGTATTTTGCTCCAGTCTCGCAGACAGTAATTTTAGAGTATGTCGGATTTTCGTCTTGTCTCATAATGACGATGACTCCAACTCCGTAGTATTGCCTCCTGCATGTTAGACATTTGTTGCAAATTCCGTGGGCAGTGTCCTCCGGGCTCACAGACAGTAGTTCCAGGACGCCGTTTTAGAACGACGAAATATTAAATGAAGTGCACAGGAAAGTGTTATCTCTCCATCAGTTCACTTCTTGAATTAAAGCTGTTTATGCACTGTTCTCCTACTAATCCGTTGCTTGTGTCAATACATGAGCGGCGGTAAATAAGTGTGTTTGTGTGTGTGTGTGTGTGTGCGTGCGTGCGTGCGTGCGTGCGTGCATGTGTGTGTGTGCGTGTGTGTGTAGCGGGGAGGGGTCAGTTAAAAGGCGGTTGATACAGCCAGGATTGCGTGCGAGGTGATGGTGAAGAGGGATGGGAAATGTGTTCGTGCATTTATGTTACTATTCTATTTGATTTCCCCTTTAACTTAAGGCTGTTTAAGAGGTACCACCATGTTTCTGCAAGGCTTCTCGCTGCTCGTATGCTGCTGACAGGGTATTTTGTTGCGGCTAAATTCAAAAGGGAGAAACAGAGTGGGAAAAAAAAAAAAGTATTGGGATCTACAGCAATACAAACAGGGGAGTTCATTACCTTTAAGTCTGTCCCTGTCCCGTCTGTGACAACAAGGATTTTTTTTTAACCTTGCGCTTCATTCATTTCTTTTTTTTTTGAAGCATAATGCTGGTGTTTCTCGTGGGACTGAATGCATGTGTGAGACTGAGGTGTGCGTACAACTGAGGGGAGTGGGGGGGAGGAGTAGGGAGGGGGGGGGGGGGGGGGGGGGGGGTAGGCGAGACAGTGGCGCGCATGTCAGTCTGGCTGCGCATATGTGTGTGTGTGTGTGTGTGTGTGTGTGTGTGTGTGTGTGTGTGTGTGTACGTGTGGAGGAAGATAAAAAAAACGCGTGGGAGAGAGAAGGAGGGTGTGTTCTTCTTTCTTCTGCGTACGCAGGCTGATACTCCTACGGACGCTCCCTATATGGATAAGCAAGTACTAATCCCATCTACCCAACAAAGGGAGTGGTGTGTTGTGTGTGTGACCGTTTTTTTTTTTTTTATCCCGCCATTAAGGCAGCCATACTCCGTCTTTGGGGAAGGTGCATGTTATGTGTAACGTGTGATCCATACCAACGGCCAAACTGGCCTTCTTTTCCGAAAGTTGGTGATGAGATTTTACGTGTGTGCAAGATGTTATGCGTGCGTTCACACACGGAACCTAGGTTTATAGTCTCATTCGAAGGACTGTATGGGAAATGGAGTCAGAATTAATGTTAACTTCGAGGGAAAAATCCCCCTGTACCGAAACGGCCCGGCGGAGATTCGAACCTGCAACCCTTGGATTACGAGTCCGGCGCTCTACCAACTGAACTGAACTATTCTGGGGGGGGGGGGGGGGGGGGGGTGTCAAAATAGCAAGAGATAGGCACAGCGAGCGTGTGAGTTCAAAGGTGAACTTTGTTATGGTAAAGCGCCTGCGTCGAAAGAGGTGTCAGCACACACTATCAAAACCTACCCTATCATTATCATAAATCATTATTACCGATGATGATGATGATGATGATTCATTACTATGACTACTGTTGCCTTTGCGCTGGTCGAATGTCTACTGCTACTGGTGATGGAGAATTATTTTCGAAAGCTTAATTATAGGCAAACTCGTTTTCTGTGGACGTATTCCCTCAATATCTTCCGCCAAAAACTATGTCGGGTTATTGCCCTTTGATTCATTTCCCTGTATATCCAAAACACGTCGCTCTTACAGACTGAAATGAAATAAGAAATCAGTTTTAAGACATATAGTATTCTGTTTTTGTGTGCTCGACCAGGCCTCACTTTTAGTTTGAAAGAAAGGGGGTTAAAAACTATATTGAAACTGCCCTGAATGAAAGAGATGTCGGTTACGTATATTTTTCAATTCAAAATGTTTATTGATTTAATTGATTGATTGATCTACTAATTTGTTTCTTGCATAGCGCTTAACACCAGGCATATACTTCTTATGAACGTCTCTCTTCGTGATGATATTTGCAGTATGTCTGTAAAGTGCATTTGATATGTACCACATAAAAGTGAAATGAACGAAATGCATGTGATTTTTTCTGTAACAGTTCAGCCCCACGACAGGCCCCATTAAAGGCCGGACCACACTGTCCGTGACAGGCTTGAACTTGGGCAAGGCCTACACGGACATCAAGGGCGGCGTGCAGGTGGCCGGAATCAACTGTGAGGTGAAACCACAGCACTACGAACCCTCCTCAGAGTAGGTTCTGCCGTCATCACAGTAACACTTTTGACGATGATGATGGTAATGGTGATGATGGTAATGATGATGATGGTGATGGTGATGATGTGACGATGATGGTGGTGGTGGTGGTGGTGGTGATGATGATGGTGATGATGATGATGATGATGATGATGATGATGATGACGACGACGATGTGAAACCACAACACTACGAGTCCTCCTCAGAGTAGGTTCTGCCGTCATCACAGTAACACTTTTGATGGTGATGGTGATGGTGATGATGATAATGATGACGATGATGATGATGATGATGATGATGATGATGATGATGATGATGATGATGATGATGATGATGACGTGAAACCACAGCACTACGAACCCTCCTCAGAGTAGGTTCTGCCGTCATCACAGTAACATTTTTGATGGTGATGATGAGGGTAAATGGTGATGAGGATGATGATAATGATGACGATGATGATGATGGTAACGATGATGATGGTGATGATGATGATGATGGTGATGATGATGATGATGATGGTGATGCGACGATGATGGTGGTGGTGGTTGTGGTTGTGTTGTGATGATGATGATGATGATGATGGTGATGATGATGATGATGATGATGATGATGATGATGATGATGATGTGAAACCACAACACTACGAGCCCTCCTCAGAGTAGGTTCTGCCGTCATCACAGTAACACTTTTGATGGTGATGGTGATGATGATAATGATGACGATAATGATGGTGATGATGATGATGGTAATGATGATGATGGTGATGATGATGATGATGATGGTGGTGATGGTGATGGTGACAGTGATGGTGATGGTGGTGGTGGTGGTGGTGGTGGTGATGATGATGATGATGATGATGATGATGATGATGATGATGATGATGACGACGACGAAGTGAAACCACAACACTACGAGCCCTCCTCAGGGTAGGTTGTGCTGTCATCACAGTAACACTTTTTGATGGTGATGATGATAGTGATGATGATGATGGTGATGGTGATGAGGACGGACGGCTATGATGATGATGATTATGATGGTGATGATGACGATCATGACGGCGACGACGACGACGACGACGATGATGATTGATGATGATGATGACGACGACGAC
>JADBJO010002077.1:25000-30000 GCA_016801955.1 Conus betulinus
CAATACTTTGTAATTTATTCAAAAGATATATTGGGGCGCGCTAAAAAAAGACTTCTTGGGCATACGTAAGCCGTGAACGCACGAGAGCCGTTGCTAGAGCAATTAAAGTTGTTGTATCTTGTCCCCACTTTTGTTTAGTCACGATCTTCAGAAAGTTTAAACTTTTTTTTGCTTTGTTTGTAATATAGTCAATGTGATGATTCCAAGAAAGTTTAGAATTTATATACACCTAAAAACTTTACAGATTTCACATACTGTAAGATAGAACCATTTATGGTAAACACAGGAAGATTCTCTGGGTCGTACCCTGAATTGAATAGTATATAATATTTTTTTTTTTCAACAGAAAGAGATAGTTCATTTTCTAGTAGAAATCTATTGATTTTATTTAGTTCATGTTGATATTTGATGCGTACATAATTAAGTGATCGTGAAGGGGTTTTTCGCTTCATGGTAACATTCATCCATAAACAGATGTCGTCCGCGAATTGCGCCAATACAACATCTTTAGATAAATCTTTTGGTAAATCCGCCATTAGAATATTAAAAACAAGATTGGCGAAATCACAGATCCTTGGGGTAATCCCATTTCTAATATCCTTGGGGTTGAATATGTGTGTTCAATTCTTGTTTGAATTGATCTTTTTTTTAAAAAAAACGTTTGAATATAATTATACATGTTACGTTTATACCAATATTATTTAGTTTATACAAAAGTCTTTTATGTCTCACACGTTCGTACGCTTTTCTTAAATCAAAAAAGGTTGCTAGGATATTTTTTCGGCGTGCAAATTGTTGTTTGACATGAGTTGTTAGTTTCACTAAGTGTTCTATTGTAGTTCTATCTGTTTGAAATCCAGCTTGGTTTTTTGGAATGATTTGATGTTTATTACAGTAATGGATTAATCTGTTTAATACGATGCGTTCCATTAGTTTACCTGTGTGGGACGTAAGAGCAATGGGTCGATAATTATTAATGTCACTCCGGCTTTTTCCATGTTTGTGAATGGGAACTATGATTGAACGTTTCCATACTTGGGGCAATATGCCCATCACGCCAGCACTTACGGACGAAAAAAATGAAGAAAAAATAAGACATTTGATGGAAGATGTCGTAGCATGTCATTGGAACCCCATCTAGCCCTACAGACGTTTTCTTAGTGCCCAGTTTAGATATACATTCCTGCACTTCATCAAATGTTATGGGGGCATTCAGATACAAATCAGTCTCATGGATTGCTCTACCGCAGGTAAGCTTTTTCTTCATAATCTTTGTTTGCATTAGTATGTGCTGACAAACTTTCCAAACTGCTGTTTCTAGCGAAAATGTCAACAAAAGCTTCAGATTTTTCTGAATTTGTTGGGAATTTGCAATTGCTGAATTTGATAGGGTATTGAGGTAGATTTACTCCATGTTTCATTGTTTTCATTCTCCCCCATACTTTTGTATGTCTTTGTAACTGAATACTTCATTATTGCAAAAGGACGACCAGTATTGCCTTTTAGCAAAAGCAATGGTTCTGTTAAATTTATTTTTTTGCTTTTTTTCTCAAGAAGTTTTTCAGCGCGCCCAGGCCCCTTACTACGTAAGTAATCTTTTAGTTTCATATTTTTCTCCTTTTTGGCCTCTTCGCAAGCCTCATTCCACCAGACATTACCCACATGTTTTTTTAGAAGGTACAGGTTTTTTATCGTTGGTATCGATTGCCTTGCGGCAGTTATCAAAGCATTTTGAAACTGGTCATATAACTCATCGACATCTTTGTTATCTACATTATAAGGATCTATGTAAAACGCTCTTAGTAAAAAGGAAAATTTATTCCAGTCTGCAAATTTGTAGTTAAATTTTGGAATTCTATCTTTATTCGATTCAGTTCGATTAAGTGTAGGTCTTACGGTTTCTTCTAGTTCGGTAACAATAGGTAGATGATCGCTGTTGAGTGTATCGATTAGCGGATTCCATTCACATAGTGGCGCTAGATCAGGAGAAATAAAGGTTAGATCTATAGCGCTCGCTTATGATTAGGATTGTCAGGGATACGCGTTATTCTGCCGTCATTCAAAAGGTAGAGGGACGAATCAACTAGATTTTCTACAAAACGTTGCTAGTTATTTTATTATTTTCTTTTTCCCAAAGGAGAATGGGCGTTAAAATCCCCTGCAATTATAAATTTGTTATCAGAATCTAAACTACGAAGCCACTCTGTATTCAGGTCATTGGGGCCTTGCGGTAGGTAAATAGACACTATATTGATGGTCATGTTAGCGTTGACCTGAACTTTGACCGCACAGGAATGAGCTCCTGTGATATCTGGTGGAACAGGACTTTGGCATAGAAGATATTTTTCACCTTCACGGATATATATTGCTACATTGATTTTATCGTAATTCCCCACATTTTGGGTAATGGGGGGATAGTAAAAACCCTTGAGTTTGGGCAACTTGTCTCTTCGGACATTAAGTGACTGCAAGGCTAGTGCATTGTATGTTTCCTGTCCAAGATGTTGACTCAATTGGTCAAGGCCAGTGGTGATAGACCGACAGTTCCACTGGAAGACCCTGAAGGATTCTAGGGTGACATAAACTCTCTAAAAATCAACAAAAAATATGTCACTTAAGGCTTAACACTTAGTTAATAAACAGGTAGCCTTGATGAGTAAACAAGGTTGTGTGTCAACTTGACAGTCAATACATGGGAATTAGGGGAAAGAGTCAAAATGAAATCTGATTACTCAGACACTGAACAGTCAAGTAATTTGGTTGCCTAATAACACAAGTGATGGGTGGGTCTGTAATGAACATACAATCAGGATTCCTGCTTAAATTTTTTGAAAGTTCCCCATCACCAATTATGGAAAGCGCCAAACGGGTTTCTCCAGGGGTGAAGACTGTAGGAGGCGTCGACTGCAAAGTGTTGGGAGACCTGGACGGGTGGAAGCGGGGTCGTCTGCCTCCTTTTCTTGCAGTGGTCCACAGCAGTCTTCTGATGTGACGCCCCTGATGTGACGCCCCATATTTCTGGCAGAATGCTGGCTCCACGGTGGGTGGGGTGAAAGTTGTCAGTAAGATGCCAGGTGTCCACAGGTAAGTTGTGGTGGTTGATGAAGGTCACCTTCTTTTCTTCGCTGAGACTGGACGTCACCACCAGAGCATTATATAGTTCTCTCTTCACATTGAGTTGGGAGTCTCTGACGGGCGATATCTTGCTAATGACTATGTTTAGGGTAGGATGCTCTTTTCTGATTTCCTTGACACATGAAACCAGGTGATCACTTGCTGTCGAGGGGGAAGTAGATCTTAAATCGTTCACCCCAGTATGGATGAGCACGGCTACGAATGGTTTCTCATTGGATTGAAATGCTGTGTTGAAGGATGATCGGATTTCCTTGATCGTGTGGACTTTGATGGACTGGGCGTAGAAGACATAGGAATGACCCAACCGTTTGCCGTTGACTTTGTTGGTCACCGAGTCGTGCAGGATGAGCACACGTGGTAGATCTGGATCTTGATTTTTCTTTTTTTCCATGAAAGCTGGCTTTACTACGTAATGGTTGGTGACTTTCCTTCGTGTGGTTGGCTTTGACGTCATCGGAAAGTTTTGGTGTTCGAATTGCCGATATTTCTTTTTCTTTACTGTTCCGGACCACACTCGGGCGTTGCACTGGTTGTGCAGTGGTGTTGGGCTGCGTTACGGCCGGTGGAAACGATCCGGAACTGGCCACTCGTGCGTAGGAACCGTAGGGCTGATTTTCCGTTTGGGTTCCCACGCTGACCTTGGTCGACTTACTTGTCCCAGCCTGAAGAATTTTACTTGTTCTTGGACAGTATTTTCAAGTCTGCAGATCCGGTCCGAAAGTTTTAAAATGATCGATTGTAAGTCAGCTAATGTTGGACTTACGGTAAGTAGCCCTCCTCTACCTGGATCCGTGTCGGCGGGGCTCGTTTTCTTGTGGCTGCTAGTCGCCTTCTCTGTGGCAACCACACGTCCAGCTCCATTCAGAGCAGTTGGAGATGCTTTGCCTTCGATTCCACATTTTCAGGGGGTTTTGTGTGTGTGCGTGTGTGTGTGTGTGTGTGTGTGTGTGTGTGTGTGTGTGTACGTGTACGAAGTCAGTACTTAATATCTAGATTCCCTCAGTGGATGACGGACGAGTCTTTCCCTCAAGTTAGACCACACCTGTACGTGGCTTTCTGCCATTGGGGGTGATGAGGGGTGACACATGCCCTTGTGTGCAGGATCCCCGCGTGGTGGACCTGGTGCCCAAGACAGGCCCCATGTCAGGGGGCACCACTGTCCTGATCAGGGGCACCCACATGGACACCGGAAGTGACGTGTCTGTATCCATTGGTGGCGGAAACTGTAAAGTGATAAAGTGAGTGTGGAGTTTCTCCCCCCTTTCTCAGTCACCAACTTTTGTTCTTAAGAAGCAAACGGGAGGTACCGAGTATAAGCATTTTGCTGGTTGTACTCATCTTATATGTTGTTGGTGCTTCTGTGTGTACTTCTTGAATAAATTCGTTTAAACCAACGGGAGGTGGGATGGGGGTGGCGTGTAGAAGAAATGAGCGCGCGCGCGCGTATAGTGGTTGTGGAGGAGGTAGGTGGTGGTGGTGGTGATGTGTGTTGGGGGGGAGGGTAGTGTGTGTGTGGGAAGGGGGAGGGAGAGTCCTGTGTGTGTGTGTGTGTGTGTGTGTGTGTGTGTGTGTGTGTGTGTGTGGATGAGTAGAAGGGTTGGTATACGTAAAAGATAGAAAGTGAGTGTGTGTGTGTATGTGTTCGTCCTTGTGGTGTGTGTGTGTGTGTGTGTGTGTGTGTGTGTGTGTGTGTGTGTGTGTGTGCATGAGAGAGAGGAGAGAGAGAGAGAGAGAGAGAGACGGAGAGAGAGAGAGAGAGAGAGAGAGAGAGAGAGAGAGAGAGATGCAAACGGTTTATTCCCACATGCCTTGCTCTTTTAAGGGGGATGTACAAAATATGTGTGTGTGTGGGATGGGGGGGGGGG
>JADBJO010002077.1:42500-45000 GCA_016801955.1 Conus betulinus
TATGGGACAATACCACAAATAGTGATGAATTTTGTCTCTTTCATTTGTGCAAAAAATGCATTTATCGCTCTGTGAGGCCCATTCCTTTTAGTAATATATTTGATACCAAAACTCTGTGGCAAAGTTTCAGTTGAAACCATGTAAATTTTATTTCTTTGATCTTTTTCGGACATGTGTTAGTAACATTTCCCAGTCTACCGCGGTTTGTAACTTCGCAAAAAAACTCTACATTGACTCTACATTTCCCATTTCGCAAAAGACTCTATATTGAGTACAATTACATTTTATCCAGGAGTAAATTGTTGTAAATTTTCTTTTATCCTTTGTGTCTTTTCGTTCTTTGTATTTTGTTTGTAAAAACAACCGAGAATTTGCCATCTACATCAGATTTCATTAGCAGTATATTGTTCTGTCTTTATTCACAACTCGTGTATGGCACAACGATGCGTGTGTGTGTGTGTGTGTGTGTGTGTGTGTGTGTGTGCGTGTGTTGGAAGGGGGGGGGGGGTGATTATTACGCGCGCGCACATGCACATACACACACACACACACACACACACTGACTGAATGAAACCAGTTGTATTATCAGTATAACCTTTGGTTTTACACACACACACACACACACACACACACACACACACACACACACACAGAGAAGAGAGAGAGAGAGGAGAGAGAGAGAGAGAGAGAGAGAGAGAGAGAAAAGCCAGTTGTATTATCAGTATAATCTTTGGTTTTACACATCCACGCACGCACGCACGCATACATACACACATACGAGCGCTCAAATGTGCATACCAACGCCATCTCCCTCTCTCCCTTCTCAATTTCACACAGACACACACACTGACTGACTGAAACCAATTTATTGTCAGATTAACTCAAAGTTGTGCTGACTAACACACACACACACACACACACACACACACACACACACTACACACACACACTACACACACACGCACACACACACACACACACACACACACACACACACACACACACACACACACACACACACACACACACACACACACACACACCGCACACACCGCACACACGGGCGCGCGCGTGCGTATGCTTGCCGCAGCCGCGCTGCAGCAAAGGCAAGGGAAGTAACTGCGGACTGACTGGGCTCTGTGGGCAGCAGGTCACTTCGGGGCAGTGTACAAGGCCCAGTTGCAGGGAGCCGACGGCAAGTCCACGGCAGTGGCGGTCAAAGCTTTACAAGGTCAGCACAAGGATTGTCCTATTTTGGAAAAAAAAAAAAAAAAAAAGAACCAAAAACCTGAAAGCCCAAATTTGAACGTGGAAAAATGTCTAAATTGAAAAAAATGTTGATAAAAAAAAATGAGAGTTTGGGAGGCAATTTTGCAATGAGATGATAAAACAGTTGCTTAAACATATTCAAATCGGTTTTCTGTAAATGCCAGCAAATATAAAATAGCAAAAGCTGTTTGTCCTTTTTTGAACTTTACATGCATTAGCTCAAGAGAAGGTTTAAACAACAACAACAAAAAAAAACAGAAGATAATAAAATCTATTGCAAGACTTGAAAATGGTCTACAAACACACATGAGTACGTCCCTCGCCACGTCACGTCATACTGCCATGTCACCAAGTGCCCCCCCCCCCCCCCCCCCCCCCTCCTTTCTTTCTCACAGCCAAGAACCGAGACAAGGAGTCGGTGCTGCGCTTCCTGCAGGAGATGACGGAGCTGAAGACGCTGCAGCACCCCCGCCTGCTGCCCGTCACCGGGGTCAGCGTGGCGTCCAGCAGTGACCCGCTGGTCGTCTGCCCCTTGGTCAACTCCCCGGACCTCCGGACCTTCCTCAGGGACTCGTCCAGGGTGAGTGCCCTGCCCCGTGGGGCCCCTACAGACAGACACCGGCTGCTCTCGTAGTCCCTGGACAAAGCCTGTGTTCCCCCCCCCCCCCCCCCCCCCTTCTCCCCCCTTCGTTCGTGCGTTCAGTTTAGTTTTTAACAATAGTGATAAGAATAACGTTAGTTAAAATAATGTGTAGTACAGAAGAAAAAGAACTAGTAGTAGTAGTAGTAGTAGTAGTAGTAGTAGTAGTTGGAGGAGTAGGAGGAGGGGCACCAGCATCAGCTGTATTAAGAGTAATAGTGTTAGCAGTTGTAGTAGCAGCAACAGCCGCAGAAGCAATTATATACACAGACACACTCTATACACAGACACGCTACATATACAGACACACTATAGACACAGACACAATCTAGACACGGACACACTATAGACACAGACACACTGTATACACAGAACGCTATATACACACTCTATATACACGGACACACTGTAGACACAGACACGCTATACACACAGACACACAAGTTCAGTAAGTCGCTAGATTCACGGTGGTTTTAAATTGATGTAAAAATTATCAGAAAAATTCTAGAAAAACAAAATCAAATCAGTTAAAAACAAATGAGAATATGAATGCGAGCGAGGAATACATACAAACAATCCTAAGATTAGAAG
>JADBJO010002077.1:50000-52500 GCA_016801955.1 Conus betulinus
TTCAGCTAACACAATGACGCTGACACACGCGGTCAGCTGAAGGTCAGCTTGGGCAGTTGAACGATGTTCTCACGGCGAATGGTGACTGTAGTAGTACCTGGGGGACGGGGGTGGGGGGGGGGGGGGTTGAGGGAGGGGAGGGGGGGGGGGGGGTGTTTCGGGACTTGCGCGAAGGAAAAGGGCTCCAACGAAAGCGAAGAGTGGACACAGCGAGGGGAGACAACTTCTGCGCATCCCTGTCGATGTATGATCTGAGCTAGCGTGTCCACTGGATTGCTGACAAAGAGAGGGGAGGTGATGCCTTCCACCCGTGTGTGGGCAGTGTGGGGGAGGACGGGGAGGTGCGGGTGACGGATTACGGCATGACGCAGTTCCTGTTCCCGGCTTCCCACTACACGGCGGACGGCAGCCCGCTGCTCCGGTGGCTGGCGCCAGAGTGCATGGACGGCACGGCGCTTCTCAACGCCTCCTCCGATGTGGTGCGTCGTGGTCGTAATACAGCACAGAGAGAGAGAGAGAGAGAGGAGAGAGAGAGAGAGAGAGAGAGAGAGAGAGGCCGTATGTGTGTGTGTGTGTGTGTGTGTGTGTGTGTGTGTGTGAGAGAGAGAGAGAGAGAGAGAGAGAGAGAGAGAGAGAGAGAGAGAGGAAGCTCTGTGTGTGACAGAGAGAGAGAGAGAGTCATTCTGTGTGTGTGTGTGTGTGTGTGTGTGTGTGTGTGTGTGTGTGTGTGTGAGACTGAGAGAGAGAGAGAGAGAGAGAGAGAGAGAGAGAGAGAGAGAGAGAGATCTGACATGTTTTTATGTGAATGGAGAGAGGGGGTGGGCAGGTGTGTGTGTGTGTGTGTGTGTGTGTGTGTGTGTGTGTGTGTGTGTGTGTGTGTGTGTGTGGTGTGTGTGTGTGTGTGTGTAGGGGGGGGGGGCGGTACTGCTAGAATAGGAAACACAAAGTTATTTTTCAGCTGGCCATGTCTGTTTCAATTTGGGAACTAAATACTTTTTTTTATCGGACGATTCACGTTTCCTCTGATGGTAATTTTGTTGAAATCCAGAATGTCGGTAAACGATATAGTACAGTCCCTTATGGTCCCTGAGTGAAGTATGAAAAAAAAAAAACATAGGTCCAGAGGAGTGCTGCTCAGGCTTTCTGACACATGTCCATTACAGGCACACACAACACAACGCTGAGCTGCCTTACCAGGAGAAGGGAAATGTCAAGCTCGCTTATATAGTATACCCACACCAGACATAAAAAAACCGAAGGAATGGTCAAGTAGCACTTGTCTTTGTACGGTGCCTTCAGATGTTCAGTCTTGGGAGCAAAATCGGATCCTTTCATTGCAAAAAAAATAGTTCATCATATTTTTTTTTGCCCGCGTGTCTTCAATGAAAAAATCAGATTTTTTTTGGTTTTTTTAAACATGTTTTGTTAGGTTTCCATACCCCAAAAGATGAGATTCTCTTTCTCGCTCGATTCAAGTGTGTGGTGGAAGGGGGGGGGGGGGGGGGGGGTAGGTGTAACTTTTGATACACACTCTTCTTTTGTTGTACGGGCCGTTTCGTTTTTAATTTCCGCTTGAAATGAATAACGTCTGTTGTTGATGTTTTTTTTTTTCCCTCCCGTTACAGTGGGCCTTCGGCGTGGTCTTGTGGGAGCTCTTAACAAGGGGCATAACTCCGTATCCTGACCTGCAGAGCAGCAGTTTGCTCCCCTACCTGAAGAAAGGCGGTCGCTTGCCCAGACCCAGACAGTGCCCGGAGTCTGTGTAAGTGTCGATTAAAAAAAAATTAACAAGCAAACAATCAAAACAAAACAAACAAACAACAAAGATGAACCACTAGTAACACTAAAATAAAAGCTTGGCCTATGTAAGCAATCATTCACTTTAATGAACGCATGCATGATGAGCATACATACGCCCATGCGCGCATGTGTGTGTGTGCGTGCGTGAGTGCGTGCGTGCGTGCGTGTGTGTGTGTGTGTGTGTGTGTGTGTGTGTGTGTGTGTGTGTGTGTGCAGCCAACGTTGATCAGAAAACTGATTTCAGTTGGTCAGTAGGTTGTGTGTGTGTGTGTGTGTGTGGTGTGTGTGTGTGTGTGTGTGTGTGTGTGTGTGCGTGCGTGCGTGCGTGCGTGCGTGCGTACGTGTGTGTGTGTGTGTGGTGTGTGCGTACGTGCGTGCGTGAAGAGGGGGCGCAGGGGGGGGGGGGGGAGGGGGGGGAGGGGGTTAGAGACTTTTTGCATAAACTTGTTTGAATAGCAGCTGTGCCCTTTGTCCACTATTTTCCATTGTGAAGGGCACAGTCAGCTGTGCATTGCTGTAAAAGGCACGTGGACAGCAGCGGTAATGATCATGATCATACCGACAGTTCATCACCACTGCACACATCCACATAGCGTCAGTCTACCTGTATCTGCCCTCCACCCCCCTCCCACCCACCCTCCCTGTCCTCTTCCTTCCCTTCCACCGTCAGTGTTGTTTCCTATGCAGTGTCAGTGACCAT
>JADBJO010002077.1:65000-70000 GCA_016801955.1 Conus betulinus
AAAAAAACATAGATAATATTCAGTTACACACACACACACACACACGCGCGCGCGCGCGCGCGCGCGCGCACGCACGCACGCACACACACGCACACACACAATGACGCGCTTATGCCACCCACACACACACACACACACACACACACACACACACACACACACACACACTCACACACCCACACCCACTCGCGGTCATACCTTTTCCATCAGTATCTAGAGTCTTTCTACGATTTTGTTCCTCTTTTTGTTCTTCATACCTCTTCCATTTGTATCCCAACACTCTCTATATTTATACTTCCTGTATTCTTCTTGATACCTCTTCCATCACTTCCCAGGGTTTCCCTGTATATTTTTCGTTCCTATCTTTGTTTAACACACCTCTTCTATCAGTACCTAGGGTCTCTATATTTATCTTTCCTGTCTTTCTTCTTCCATACCTCTCCCATCAGTACTCAGAGACTCAATAGTCACGTTTTTCCTCTTTTCTTCTTGATACCTCTTCCATCAGCACCCAGGGTCTCTGTATAGTGATCTTTCCCGTCTTTCTTCTTCATACCAGTTACGTCAGTACTCAGGGTCTCTCTATATTCATCTTTCCTACATTTCTTCTTGATATCTCTCCCATTAGGATCCAGAGACGCGATATTATTGTTCATGTATTTCTTCTTCATACCCCTCCCATCTGTTCCCAGGGTCTTTGCGTACTTATCTTTCCTGTATCTCCTCTTCATACTTCTTCCATCGGTTCCCAGGGTCTCTCTATATATATTTATCTGTCCTATCTTTCTTTCATCTCTTTCTCCAGTCACCCCATATATTTATCACTCTGTCACTGTTTTTTCTTCTTTATACGCTTCCATCTGTTCCCACACTCCTCCCGTGTATATGCTTGATGTCCTTCTTCTTTATACCACTTCCATCTGTTCAAATTGTCTACCTATATTTGGTCTTTCTTGTCTTTGTTCTTTAGATCCCTTCTCTCTGTTCTCACAGTGTCCCTGTCTTCACTGTTGCTGTCTTTTTGTCTTTCTACTCTTTCCATCTGTATTACAGTCTCATTTTTATTCATCCTTCCTGTCTCCCTTCTGTATACTCTTTCCATCTGTTGTTACAGAGTCCCTCTATGCATCCTATGTGCCTTTCTTCTTTATACCCCTTCAGTGAGTTCCCAGGGTCCCCCTTGTATCGTCTCCTCTCTGTCATACTTCTTTGCACCTCTTCCATCTGTATTTTACCATTTTTATCATTTTTTTCCTTTCTTTATACTCTTTCCATCTATTTCCACAAGTCTCCCTGTGTTTATCCTTCCTGTCATTCTTCTTTTACCTCCTTCCATCTGTTCCCACACTATCTCTACATTTATCCTTCCTGTCATTCTTCTTTATACCTCCTTCCATCTGTTCCCACACTATCTCTACATTTATCCTTCCTGTCATTTCTTCTTATACCTCCTTCCATCTGTTCCCACACTATCTCTACATTTATCCTTCCTGTCATTCTTCTTTATACCTCCTTCCATCTGTTCCCACACTATCTCTCTACATTTATCCTTTCCTGTCATTCTTCTTTATACCTCCTTCCATCTGTTTCCCACACTATTTCTACATTTATCCTTCCTGTCATTCTTCTTTTATACCTCCTTCCATCTGTTCCCACACTATCTCTACATTTATCCTTGCTGCCATTCTACTTATACCCTCTCCATCTGTTCCCACACTAATTCTACATTTATCCTTCCTGTCGTTCTTTATACCTCCCTCCCCCATCTGTTCCTGAAGTCTCCTACATTCATCCTCCCTGACTTCCTTTATACCTTTGATCCCTCCACCTGTTCTAACGGTCTCCCTGTATTGATCCTTCTTGTCGTTTTTCTTGACATCACTTCGACCTGTTCTTTTGGCCTGTTAGTATACACTCTTCTCATTCTTCTTTATACTTGTTCCACGTGTGTAAACGGTCCCCCTGTATTTATCCTTCTTGGCTTATCCCTTCCCTTGCTTGTCAGAGTCATTCTGTATTTCTGCTTGCTGCTGTTCTTCTTGATACCCTTTCCATGGGTTCGTAGAGTCTCCCCACATTTATTCAGCATGCCATTCCTCATTATACTCATAATGCACCCCAGAGTCCCATGGCTCCCGTTTCTCTCCTTCAAAATAAAACATTTTACAATAGTGCCAAAGTACAATTCCCCTCTCCCTCTCCCCCACTCCTGTTCCTGTCCCTGTAAATAAAAGTACGGACTTCAATCCTCTGGTGTCAGCGGTATGTGGCGGGGAGTTACACTGGTGAAACAATACATAACATTAGTATTGCGAATTGTGTCCACCATCTCTCTCTCTCTCTCTCTCTCTCTCTCTCTCTCTCTCTCTCTCTCTCTCTCTCTCTCTCTCTCTCTCTCTGTTCTTTCCTGGCGAATGCAGTTGTTATCATTTTCGCCACAACCCCATCCTTCTCATTGCTTTTCCCCAGTAACTTTCAGACAAGCGCAGCGTCCGACAGCCGGCTAGCAGTGAGTAAGATCAGAGAAAGCAGAAGCATCTGCAGCTGACATACTGTGAGCGATTCATTCAGTTCCGAAGCCACAGGAGTCAGCACCATCTCCAGCCAAACACTCTCAGCCGCGCAGCCAGTTCTGGAGCCGTGGATCTAGGCCTCTCAGGCGTCCGTGGAGCCGAGATGGGGTGCAAGGGGTCAGGAGGGCGGGGACCGAGAGACGATCAAGGGTCCTCCTGCCTCCTCAATCTCCCGCTGTGTCCACGTGCCGCTCCTCCCGGACCGCAACAGCTCCGGTCTGAAGGGTGGGCTGCCGGGCAGCGAGGCGGGTCTGGGCGTGGGTGTGGAGGGAGGAGGATCCCCGGTGCGTCGCCGAGTCCTTGGCTGGTAGGACCACGGCCCGACGCCGCTGGATAACAGGCCTGGATGTGGCTCTGACCATGCCCTCCTGTCTGTCTGTCCCGGGGAAGGGGACGTGTTTGTCCTGTCTGTCTGTCCCGGGGAAGGGGACGTGTTTGTCCTGTCTGTCTGTCCTGGGGAAGGGGACGTGTTGGTCCTGTCTGTCTGTCCTGGGGGAGGGGACGTGTTTGTCCTGTGTGTCTGTCCCGGGGAAGGGGACGTGTTTGTCCTGTCTGTCTGTCCTGGGAAGGGGACGTGTTTGTCCTGTGTGTCTGTCCTGGGGGAAGGGGACGTGTTTTGTCCTGTCTGTCTGTCCTGGGAAGGGGACGTGTTTGTCCTGTCTGTGTGTCCTGGGGAAGGGGACGTGTTTATCCTGTCTGTCTGTCCTGGGGAAGGGGACGCGTTTGTCCTGTGTGTCTGTCCGCGGGAAGGGAATGTGTGTGTCCTGTCTAATTTAGTGGTGGCATTGGATCTGTTTCTACAACCCCCCTCACGTGTTGGTGGTGATGCGTTTCTTTTGTGGAGGTTATAGGTGAATTGAGCGATCTTTCTCCTGTTTAGTTTGTAAGCGGATGGGGACTTGTCTCTCCCATGTATGCCATATGTGAGTGAATATATTGTGCCTGTCTGGTCTGTTCTCTGTGTGGGTGGGGGGCTTTCTCTCCTCTCTGCATGTTTTGTGGGGGCGCGGACTCGTGTCTCCTTTCTCTGTCATGCGTGGTGGGCCATTCGTTTCGGCTGTCAGCTTTACTGTAACGCGCGGGTGGGGATGCGTTTCTCCCGTTGGTGGTCTGTGTGGGTGGCGACCGGTTCAACTCGTCTGTGTCTTGTGGGAGTGGAGATGTTCTCCTCCCGTCTGCCGGTCCGGCATCCGTGGACGTGCATTGCAGTCTGCCAGGACATCGGGTAGGCTGTGGCTCGGTTGGGGTCTCGCAGGCGGTGAGGGGGCCGGCTCGGGATCCACAGAGTCCCCGCAGGAGGCGGGAAGGGCGTGGTCAGATACCACCACAGGCGTGCGGGGCAGAGGCGCAGGGACGGGGACAGTGTGACCTTGAGTGTGACGCGGGGAAAGCGGGGGCACTGCCTGAGTCCTCGAGGCGTCCCCAGCGCATGGAGACTCGCTTGGACTGACGCTGTCCTCGGAGGAGCTGCTGCTGCTGCTGAAGCTTTTCTGAGGCCCTGGGTCCTCCAAGGCCGAGGAAGACTTCCCAGAAGGGTCAGCTGGGGGGCCCGGACCGGCGGCAGATGACGTAGGCTGAAAGGCGTGAGGAGAAGGCGCGGCGTCATCGTCAGGGGGTGGGGAAGGGAGAGCGGGGAGGGCGAGGTGGTCAGGAGGGTGGAGGTCTGATGACGCGCGAGATCCTTGGGATTCATTGTCCCCGGGGCAGCAACACAGCCGGACCAGCATCCAGCACCAATAACTCTTCCCGTCACGGCCACCCCCCCTTCCCCTCTCTCGCCTGAGCTCATTCAGCGCAGAGGAGGAGAGGGAAGAGACGCCACCTGTCCTCTCTGCACCACCCTCTGCCCTCCACCCACAGCACAGCCCACCTGCGGATCGGTTCACCACTCCGGGGCCGGGCGACCTCCTTGACCCGCTCCCGTCCTGCTCCATGGCTTCCACCTCAGCTCTCTCCCTCACCGCCACGTCCTCGTTCATGTCCGTCCGCCGCCCTCCGCCACGTTGAACCCCTCCAGGCGGTGGGGAAGGCCGGGCAAGGTCTCGAAGATGCTCAGAGAGACCCCCGGGAGGCCGGCCGTGCGGTGACAGACGTGACACGTGTGCAAGGGAGGGAACGGGGTCCGGGCCTGGCAGTGACGGCGACCTGGGCGAAGACTGCAGGAGGAAGTGCGTGCTGGTGTGCCGGCTCCTGCCGGCTCGGTCATACACCAGGCTGCCCGGGGCGGGCCGGACCCGCGCCACCGGCAGCCGCCAGCATGTCGGCTCTGTAGGCTGCACCCAGAGACTGGATGGGCTCCGCTCTGCCCTCCTGCTCCTCCAGCCTGGACCACCCTGCCCTGGCGGCGCCACCGGTCACGTGATTCTGCGCTGCCTGCAGGGGGTCCGGGACCGCAGAGGGCATGGTGGGAGTGCTGTCTGGGTGGGG
>JADBJO010002077.1:75000-85000 GCA_016801955.1 Conus betulinus
CTTTACTGTGACCAGGGACAGTGCAGACAGAGGCACTGAACCAGTACTCCTTGCTATGGTGTACATTCACATATCAGGTGTGGGAGTGGATGGGTGGGTGCAGGGGGAGGCATGATTGTGTTTCGTCGCAGAAAAAGTTTTTTCGTAGATGTCCTTTCTTTGCGGTGGATGCCATTCTCAGTGCATCAGTTTCCATGCATATCTTTGTGGTTCGTTCATTCCCGGCCGCGGATATACCCGCGGTTTCAAGGGTCATCGCATAATTAGATCATGTGACCGGTCACATGATAGTGTTTACTTGCTTGCAAATGGCGGCTCCCATACAGCGTGTCGGAAGCGATTTCTCAGCAAGTTTTGGGTCGATTTTGACGCGGTTTTTTTTTTGCGTTTTGTAAAGCGAAAATTAGTCGAGCAGATCAAGATGGTTGCCAGAAGATTTACTGCCGAAGAGGTAGTGAGAATTGTGTTAGCAAACATTCGGCCTGAGGAGAGAGCGGACTAGTTAACTTGTAGTTAGCTAGGGAGCTTAGTACTCGGCCTTGAGTGTACTACAGTGTCGTACTACAGTGACAGTATCACTAGTGACAGACCAGTGTTAGGGCCTCCAGGTTATAGGAGACAGTTTTGCCCTAGCACTGCGACAGTATAGCCGTAGACGGTTACAACGGCTAGGACGCTTCTGACAGTACCATTGCTGGGCCCGGAGGTGGACACTGACAGAAAGACAGTGCATCAGCTGCTGACCCTCTGACACGGGCGGCGAACGGCCTGGACAGAGTGTGTCGCAGACTGGCCTAGAAGACAGTGACTAGACCAGACCTTACTTGGTAGCTCATGCCAGTGAAGGGCTTGGGACAGAATCCTGACGAAGCCCCCAAGCCAGAGTCTGGACTGACCAGGTAGGTAGAGTGTGTGTGTGTGTGAGTGCAGAAGTGTTGAGTATATAAACGAACTTCTCTTGAGTGTAGGGAAAACACTTCATTGGTGTCAGAAGTGGGATATACTTAGCACTTTCAGTTGGTACAACCCTTGCTGTAAGTTAACAACAAACAGAAGTTGTTAATAGTGTTGGGTGTTGGTTGTGTTGTACACAGACCAGGTACTAATTGTACTCCACACTAGCACTTTCCAGCTGCTCCATTAGAAAAAGGGGGAAAGATTTATTCAGTAGACCATAGGGCTGAATGTAACACAGCCTCTGGATTGAGCAGTGCAGCTTGTGTGTTCAGGGAAAAAAAAAAGGGGAGTATTACATTGTCCATGATGATGTCCATTCCTTGTGGCAAACCCAGTGACGACCTGCTCGAACTGATTGATTTCGGAACGCAGCAGGGGGCCATGGGGAGATTTAATAGAGCCCCCCAAAATGGCCGCCGCATTGGGGGGAGAAAAAAAGAGTACTCCCTTGCCCTGCATGGGATGGGCAGCAGTCCATGGATGATTGCTGGTCCTCTCTTCACTCGGAGGCAAGCAAAAGCTCAAGTCAAGTTGCTGAACCCAGTGATACCAGTTCCCTGCTCACCGAGCTGCCACCAGTTCCAGCTCATCCACCAAATTTTGTGGACAACCTGGCTGAGTTGGAAGTGGCTCTCCTGGTCTGCTGAAAAATTGGAACCCCTTCCCTCCAGAATGGTGAGAAAGCAATCACCAGGAAGGAGCGAGTCTTTTAGACTTAATTACTCAGATCGAGGACATGGGCAGTCGCGGAGGTTTACGTCTTCGTCAAGGTCAGCCTCTAGCAGACAGCGTTGCCACAGATTTGGGTCAGAGTCTCTGACATGGGAGCACAAGCAGAGTCTGAAGCAGTCAAATCCTGAAGCAAGATCACAGGGACGACAGCACAGACACCATGGAGGGGACTTTAGACCAACACCAACAGATTCAGGGTATTTTTCCCCATACTCAAGTAGGTCTAGGTCACCAGCACCGACTGATCACAGGTGTCGAGATTTTGCTGGAGATCATGACCAAGATCATAGAGATGGGGAGGGGCCTGTATAGTGGCAGGAGGCATGACGGACGAACACGGGCCCCGTTGAGCTCTCCCCTGCCCTCGAGAGTAAGTTGGAGCAGGAACCAAAGGTCTAGGTCACACAGAAACAGGTTTTACTGCCATGACCACCATGACTGCACTGACTGCACTGAGTGAGTCGGAATTGTATTCTGACCCCTCAGACAGCAGCAGGGAAAACAGTCCTGTTAGGCATTCCCATTCAGGACCAAGAGGGAACCCCCGGAAATTGCCCCCCCCAAATCTTCAGTATGACGGGAATACAAACTGGCTGTCATTCAAGTACAGGGTTTGACAGCTATAGAACAGCCCTCAACTGGTCAGAAATGGAGAGTCAGGATTACCTGGGATGGTGTTTGGAAGGAAAAGCCCTAGACTTTCTTCACCATAGCCACCAAGATGGGCAGACAGTGCTCATATCACAAATGATGAGGAAGTTGGAAGCACGCTTCGGGGCCAGAGAGCTGACTGAAACAGCCAAGCTCAAGTTCCAGCAAGCCAGCCAAAACCCAGGGGAATCCTATGAGGACTGGGCAGACAGGGTCACAGTGCTTGCTGTTTCAGCCTTCAGAGACCTGCCAGAAAGATATGTACAGGGCGAGGCGATCAGCAAATTTTTTGCACTGGTAATCAAGACAAGGAGGCAGGTAAATATGCCTATCTGGAGAGACCCAGAACCATGGAAGAAGCCGTCCATAAGGTAAAGTGGTACCAGCACGTCTCCCTGGTCATGGATGAGGCACCAAGGAAAGTTCAGGAGGAGCCACAGGTCAGTTCTGGTTTTTCCAAGCAGGATCTGGACAGTTTTTTAAGCAGATCGTGGAAAAGCTGACCGCTCGTCTGCAGCTTCTAGCTAAAGAAAGTGGAAAGCAAGCTCCTGACAGCCCGGATTCCAACATCAAGTGCTTTTTACTGCAAACAGGTTGGGCACCGGAAAAAGGATTGCAGGCGTTACCAGAAGTGGCTGCAGAACCAGTCTAGCAAAGGAGAGGGAAGGAAGGAAAATGACACCATCTCTTCAGTCAAGTCGCCAGTTCCTTCACGTTCTGTCAATGCGGTAAGGACCATATCCCATGGCAGGATTTCCAAGGTGCAACCTTCGGTACGATCCAAGGTGGGAGCTACCGGCAATACTCTGCCGCATGTGCCTAGTGTTTCACCGCTAAAAGTATCCAACCCCCCCAGGCAGTCAGCACCCCTTGCAAGAATTTGAAGGAATCGCCTCAAGCAGGGCCTGAGGTTATTCAAATTGCTAGGGTCAGGGCCGGTTCTGAGGTGAAAGTGACCATGAGGGAGAACAGGTCAGGATGCCAGAGTCAGGTTTCAAGTACAGCTGGCAAATCAAGTTGCACTGGAAAAGTGTGTCAGCCAGGGATACTCAGGACAGTAGGGGTATTGGGCAGTCTAGCCAGCGTCAGGAGGATCCCCACAGGCCTTATAGGATCAAGTGACAGGGACAGGGAATCTACTGACAAAGGGCCCACAAAAGGAAAAGACATACAGACTCAAGCCCTACTGCTGAGATCCAGGATGCCAGAACTTCTCCAAGCACATGTCTGTACATCGCCACAGATCCAGGAAGGCAAAGGAGGCCGGTTCCACATGCCAGGAAACCCAAAAGAGGGGCAAGAACTGTTTGATTCCTGGATGTGGAGAGGCTAACAGGTATCCGAAAGCTCATGCCTTCATCATCATCTGCCTGGCATATTTGATGAAAGGCTGCCACCTTCATCAAAGGTTGTTTTGCAGGGGTCGGACACAGGCACTTGAGCAGGCAATGGCATGGCTACTGGGGCCATGTGGAAACTGGGAAAAGTTGGTAGACTTCATCAGCAGGCGGCACTGCACCCGCTTGGGCAATACAGTCTTCACCAACTGCCAGAAGGAGGCCATGAAGGCTTTTAGCCAGCATGTGGGAGAGCCAGTTCCAGAAACATTTAATCTAATCTGAGTCTGTGCCGGCTCTCATTCACTGGAAGGCACTATTGGTGTTGACGGCTAGTATGAGCCCAGAGAGGCAGAGCTGCTGGCGGAGGAAGTTCCCAGCACCAGTGTACATGGAATCCCCTGAGCCTTCTGCTTGCTGTTAGGGTGCCTGAGAGAGAGACTGTGATGGTATGCTGAGGGGCGTGCAAGGCATTGTGGCAGGCCGTGGATGGTTTGTCGCCTCACCGGATGGCTGGAGGTGATTGGTCCGGTTCACCCGAATGCAGCATCTTCTGTCCGCCCTGGGTGACGTACGCATCCGGGATGGGCAGAGGGAAGCGATGGCCACTTTTTGCCAGTATATCGGAGGGGCTGGTTCAGTCTAGCTTCCGGAAGTGCCCGGCTGGGGCGGCAGCCATCCTGGTTCATTGAAAGGTCATGCTGCTTCTGGTGGCGTGGATGAACCCACAGGGAAAAAACTGGGGGGGAACACTATCCAGCGCTGGAGGCCTTGGAGCCTGCCCAGGCAGTGATACCTTAGGTGTCTGCTGACCCTCCGAAGTGGCTGAAGTAGTGGAGCCTTACCGGACGAGGTCGCAGACGGGCAATGGATCAGTTTCCATGGGCCTGTTGGCACACGGTGCTTTCCGCGTCTCCGGCTGCTAAACAGGAAGCTCTCTCAAGGACCTGCAAATCAAAACTAATCAGACATGGGCTCAAGCGAGGTGAAGAGCTCCCTTCCTCACTGCAACCCCTGGACGAAAAGCTTTCATCATAAAGTCGGGGGGAGTGTAGTGACGCACGGTTTCTGCGCTCATATAGCGAGCTCAGCGGAAGTGCACCTCGCGTGAGAAGTGTGTTCACTGACTCTCAGATAAACAAGCAGACAAACTCCGGCAGTACGACACGGGAGCTTGAAGGGTGCGGTCGTGTTAACTTGTAGTTAGCAAACACTCGGCCTTGAGGAGAGAGCGGACTAGTTAACTTGTAGTTAGCTAGGGAGCTTAGTACTCGGCCTTGAGTGTACTACAGTGTCGTTACTACAGTGACAGTATCACTAGTGACAGACCAGTGTTAGGGGCCTCCAGGTTATAGGAGACAGTTTTGCCCTAGCACTGCGACAGTATAGCCGTAGACGGTTACAACGGCTAGGACGCTTCTGACAGTACCATTGCTGGGCCCGGAGGAGGTGGACACTGACAGAAAGACAGTGCATCAGCTGCTGACCCTCTGACACGGGCGAACGGCCTGGACAGAGTGTGTCGCAGACTGGCCTAGAAGACAGTGACTAGACCAGACCTTACTTGGTAGCTCATGCCAGTGAAGGGCTTTGGGACAGAATCCTGACGAAGCCCCCCCAGCCAGAGTCTGGACTGACTGACAATGAGTCAAGTGATTCGGATTACCGTGATGAAGATATTGATCTACCAAGTACATAGACAGGTAGGGGGCGTGGTCGTGCTGGTAGGGCGCGTAGTTGAGGACGTGACAGGAGAGGAAAAAAATCGTTAAATTGTGATGCAAAATTGTTAGAGTGTGACGCCAGTGACAGTGGTTGACAACACTTGTTATGTTCATTTTTTTGCCATTTTTTTTCTTTTTTGTATGAGGGATGAAGAGCTAGTAAACGTCGCATCTCTAGTCGACATTGACATGCATTATTCAATGCATCCCTGAACACACTGAGTGCTTTTTTTTTTTTTTTTTAGTAAATAATTGCACTTGGTTGTTATGTCCTATAGATTTGTGCACATTTCAATACATTTCCACCTATTAAGACTTCCACCTATGATATATTGAGACTTGAATTTTCATGGATTTTTTTTTGTGTGTGTGTGCAAAATATTGTTTATTTTTTTCTTAAAATCTTGGTTATCTTCCCATGATTGTGAGTTATCTCATCCTGTCAACATGAAACATATAAAAGTTATATTCTCCATTCATTTTCCTTCAAGAAAGGGTATGCCTCTGTATGCTTTAGAGCAATACTTGAATATTTTGCGATTTTTGTTGTTGTTGTAAGGTTAGTGTTTTTTTTTCCCCCAAATTACAAATAGTTCTGGGAGTCAAAAGGTTAAATTAACTTAACAGAAGTGCCTGAAAATA
Source organism: Conus betulinus (assembly GCA_016801955.1). Classification (NCBI taxonomy): domain Eukaryota; kingdom Metazoa; phylum Mollusca; class Gastropoda; order Neogastropoda; family Conidae; genus Conus; species Conus betulinus. Next base: position 81,044 of record JADBJO010002077.1, read on the forward strand.
AACGCAAAATGTTCTATCCGGAACTGCTGTAAGGATACGATGCTGATGTAATGGGGGGGGAAAGGTATGACCAGGAAAAGGAGAGGGGGGGGGGGGGGGGGGGGGGGGGCCCACACGTACGACGTACGATTCTGGGTGTCTAGTGGATTGTGTGTCCGCCAGCGTGGCACACGGGCTGACCGTGAGCCAGTGTCCCTCTGCTCGGCACGTGACCATCTCTGTGGTTGGGGTGTGATACCGGGTGGTATGATGGCGGGACTGGGTGGGACATGACTGACTGTTCATAAAGGTTGTCTCTGTCTCTCTGCACCCTTTTCTCTAACAGCCCAACGTATGTATGACCTGATGGACATGACTGACTGTTCATAAAGGTTGTCTCTGTCTCTCTGCACCCTTTTCTCTAACAGCCCAATGTATGTATGACCTGATGGACATGACTGTGTTCATAAAGGTTATCTCTGTCTCTCTGCATCCTTTTCTAACAGCCCATGGTAGCACTGGGTGGGCATGACTGTGTTCATATAAAGGTTGTCTCTGTCTCTCTACATCCTTTTCGGACAGTGTATGGTAGGACCGGATGGACATGATTGTGTTCACAAAGGTTGTCTCTGTCTCTCTGCATCCTTTTCAAACAATCTATGTGCTCACAAGCATGACAAAGAGACATATCCTTCCTCCTCCTTTCTCTCCCTCCCCCCCCCCCCCCCCCCCCCCCCCCCCACCGCCCACCCCTTAATTCTAACGGCATATGAGTTGACTTCAAAGCGACAGCCCTGATATGGCCTTTGCGGTTGGCGGGAGAAAAGAAAAAAGAAACACCCGAAGGTGCTGGGGAGGCCCCAGAGAAGCACTGTCTTCACCTGCCCTTTGAGCAGTCTTGTACCAACCACCCTTGGAGGCCTGCGCTGTGTTGACGATGGGTACAGGCATATGAGCTGACTTCAAAGCGACAGCCCTGATATGGCCCTTTGCGGTTGGCTGGGCTATAAGCCACATCACATTATCTTTCTCTATTCCCGCCTCTGTTTCTTTTCCATCCACTAATGATGTCTTCCAGAGTATTCAGCGAGCGCGCGCGCGCGTGTGTGTGTGTGTGTGTGTGTGTGTGTGTGTGCGCATGTGTGCGTGCGTGCGTGCGTGCGTGATGTGTGCGCATGTGTGTGCGTGCGTGCGTGCATGCGTGTGTGTGTGTGTGTGTGTGTGTGTGTGTGTGTGCGTGCGTGCGTGCGTGCGCGCGCGCGCGCGCGTGCGTGCGTACGCTTAGTTTGTTTCCGAGTGACATATGTTCAGACTGCATTTTATGTAAAATACCAAGTACGTGGAGGTACATCTGAAGGCGCTGGCACCTTCCAGCATTATTTCCTCCTGTGCGGACACCTCGTGTCAATCGTCACTCGTGTTGAAATAAGAGCACTAACTCCTACCAGACTGTTTGGTTTGAGGGTTTCATAGGTTATCTCCCCTGCCCAATCTGATCGTGGAGACTGAGTGTGGCTAGACTGTGGTTTCTCTGCAGTGATCTTTCAAGCGCTACCAGTGGCCGCCAGCTGCCCGCAGTGTGTGTGTGTGTGTGTGTGTGTGTGTGGGGGGGGGGGGGGGGGGGGGGGGGGGAGGGGGAGGGGGGAGTTAAGACAGTAGACATCGCTCTGCGATGCGGTGGATCGTCTTTAGTTCTTGATGTTCTTTCGTGGATGACTTTAGACAGAAAGGAGACTCTTAACAGGAAGAGATGCCTGTCTTTGTCCGTTTGGTGAGCGTGCTGGTATCGTCCAAGATCCGAATGAGGAATTGACTGCCCTGAGTCCTGAACTCTCTGAGGGCTTCATTGATGTAGCCGCCATTTTCTTTGACCCCTTTCTATTCAGGTTCACACATAGTCCTTTTGAAGTTGTGGGTTTTCGTTTATTTGTTTGTTTGTTTGTTTGTACATTCTTTTCTTTCTTTTGTCTGATGTGTTTCTTTCGAAGCTCGACAGGATGAGAGGATTGTCTTAAATATGGCCAATTTTTGTTGGTATGTTTATTTGTTTGTAGTTCTTTTTTTCTTTCTTTCTTTCTTTTGTCTGATGTGTTTCTTTCAAAGCTTGACAGAATGAGAGTTTTAAATATGGTCAGTTTTTTTGTTGGTATGTTTGTTTGTTTGTTTGTAGTTCTTTTTTTTTCTTTCTTTCTTTTGTCTGATGTCTTTCTTTCGAAGCTCGACAGATGACAGTTTGAAGTATGCTCAGTTTTTGTTTGTGTGTTTTCCCCCATATACCACATACATTGGCTCACACACACACACACACGCGCACACACACACCACACACACCACACACACACACACACACACACGCACGCACGCACGCACGCACGCACGCACGCACGCACGCACGCACACACACACACACACACACACACACACACACACACACACACGCAAGGGACAGACACACCATGCACACACATACATATTATCCACACACACACACGCGTGTACAATAACCACACACACATGAAATGATGATAATGGCACAGACAATTTTAGGTCGCTACCCAATGTCTGATATAACGCGTTGGGCTAAAGCGTAGGTCAGACATCTGGAAGTTCGTAGCCACGAGACCCTCTTCTTCAATTCTCTCCTCTTAGTCATTCATTCATTAATCCATCAGCTTTAAATCATGCATAAAGTAAGTCTCGAAACTTAGCGGATTTGGTAACGCATTTATGGACTAGTCCGCACGCAGTGACACCTCCTTGATAAACAACTGAAACTGAAACCGAAACTTCCATTTCGTTGCCCCCCCCCCCCCCCCCCCCCCACCCCCTTGTCTTCGTGATAACAGTTCATGGCGCTCAGCACGGTCGACTGCCATGTGACACTGAAGGGTAATCCGTGCGGATTAAGGAGACGTGTACAGGCAGCGATCGGTGAACGGATCGATAGGGCATCACCTCGCCCAGACGCCGGGTTATCCACGTGGACAAACTCGGGAACTCGTGAGCATTCTGCTTAATTAACGCACACGCATTGTTCTGTTTATCTGGTTCTTGTTCTTTACAGCTCACACATTGTTCTCTTTATCTTGCTCCTTACCGCACATACACTGTACTGTTTATCTTTGGTGTACACACTCACACACATACACACACACACACACACACGCGCTCGCGCACGCACTTACGCATACACACACACACACACACACCCACCCACGCCACCCACACACACACACACACACACACAATTACCACACACACACACACACAGGCACTTACGCACACACATGCACACACACACACACACACACACACACACACACACACACACACACACACACACACACACACGCACGCACGCACGCGCACGCACGCACGCACGCACTCATGCGCACGCACGCAGGACACACACACACACACACACACACACACACACACACACACACACACGCGCGCGCGCGCACGCACGCACGCACGCACACGCATGCGCACGCACGCACGCACACACACACATACACACACACGCGCGCGCGCGCGCGCGCGCGCGCACGCGCGAATACGCCCGCGGCCTGCGCGTCACGCTCTCGGGCACACCCTTACATACATGACATATCTAATAGTGGGGGAAAAACAAGTGCAGGCTAGGAATGCTGCGTGTCAAAAAGGAAACGAAGGGGTGGATGGCGGTGTGGGGTGGGGGCTGGGGGTGGAGTGGGGTGGGGTTGGCTACAAGAGAGAAAAAAAAGAGGATGTGAAAAAGGAGGGCGTTAGATTATAACTATAAACTCCTGCTCTAACTCCTAACAGCCTTCAGGGAGGGGCCAGCGTAGTAGTCCATCTCCAAAACAGAACCATTCGCATCACAGACCTTTCGCTCGCTGGTTCGGACTCCTCAGTGAGACGAAGCTGGTTGTTGTTGGTCTTCCCTTACACAGAGCATCGGAGGCAGATGTAGCCGTCGATAATTCTGTGATATTC
>JADBJO010002077.1:90000-120000 GCA_016801955.1 Conus betulinus
TGTGTGTGTGCGCGTGTGCGCGCGCGCGCGCGTCTGTGTGTTTGTGTGTTTCTGTGTGTGTATGTGCGTGGTGTGTGTGTGAGCGCGCGATCGCGCGCACGCGCGTGCGCGTGCGAGTGTGTGTGTGTATGTGTGAGTGTGTGTGTGTGTGTGTGTGTGTGTGTGTGTGTGTGTGTGTGTGAGCGCGCAAATGCGCGCGCGCGCGTGTGTGAGTGTCTGTCTCGCTGTCTGTGTCTGTGTATGTCTGTGTGCGTGTATGTGTGCAATGCTAAGAGAAGGACTGATCGATGCTCAAACCTTTTTTTTTTTCCCTTTGCACATACAACGTTGATATCATGGAAGCACACATTTTCATTCGCAGTGCCATTACCTTTAAATACAGACAGACGGACAGAGAGAGACGGAGAGAGAGAGAGAGAGAGAGAGAGAGAGAGAGAGAGAGAGAGAGAGAGAGAGAGAGTGCATGTGTGTGTGTGTGTGTGTGTGTGTGTGTGTGTGTGTGTGTGTGTGTGAGTGCATGTGTGTGTATGTGAGTGCGTGTGTGTGTGTGTGTGTGTGTGTGTGTGTGTGTGTGTGTGTGTGTGAGAGAGAGAGAGAGAGAGAGAGAGAGAGGAGGGGGGGGGGTAACTGACGCTCAAACCTTTTTCTAAACTTGGTCCACACAACTGTTATATCATAGCAGCGCCATTACTTTAAAGAGCGAGCGAGCGAGCGAGCGAGGGAGCAAGAGAGAGAGAGTGTGTGCGTGTATGTGTGTGTGTGTGTGTGTGTGTGTGTGTGTGTGTGTGTGTGTGAAGGTGACTGAAGAAATGTGTGTGTATGCGCGCGCGCGCGCGGGCGCGCGCGCGCGCGTGTTTGTGTGTGTGTCTTCATCCATGCCAGTCTGTCTGCATGAGGGTGTGGTGAGAATCACAGCGATTAGATCCATACATATCCCGTGCCAGTGTGAAGCCTAACTGCAACTTCCCCCCCCCCCCCCCCCCCCCCTTCCTCCTCCTCCTCCTCTTCCTCCTTCGTTCGCCTCCTCCCCTCTTCCTCCCCCCACCCCCCCCACCCCCCCCCCCGCAGTCCTTCTGAAACTGGCTGGGGTGGTGGATCAACAACCGACACCAGGAAGAGGAAGGTGGTGGTGGTGGTGGTGGTGGTGGTGGAGGGCGTGTTGCCAGGAGACGCAGACCTTAAGCCCCGTTGGTCCGCTCCGCTTCTGGCTCCGTCCCACTTCCTGGTTCAGTCCCACCAGCAGAAATGGTGGGGGTAGGGGTCGGGTTGGGGGTGGGGAGTGGTCTGTTGGAGATGGTGAGGAGATGAGGGGGAATGATGTGGTGGGTGGTCTGGGCAGTTAAACAGGGGGACAGGGGGTGGGTGGGGTGGGGGTTGAGGGTGAAGGGTGTTGGTGGTGGTAGTGTGTGGTGGTGTGGTGGGGGGTGGGACTACAGGCAAGGATTAAGGCGCTGCGCGTTTTCGACGAACAAACAGCACGAGATTAACCCCTCCTTGCCCCTAGATGGGTGAGGACCATGGCTGACTGGGTGGTCATGTCAGAACTAATGAACCGCGGAGACGCCGGGACCAGGAAGTGCTCGGTGGATGGATACAGGCAGTGTCTGGTGTGTCGACAGAAATCACGGTCTTTTTGGTGTTGGCAGAATTATTGTCAGCAATCAACAAAGACAAACACACTCTATTAATTCTGACGCCAGGAGCACGGACACAATCAGCCGTGTCTCCCTGATGAGTCCGCGATCCAGCGGACGAAAGGCCTAGGAGCTAGCAGTACAAATAGACCTGCCTTCAAGAGGGATTACGATGGTTCCCTCGAGCGGCTAGTGAAGAGTTTTCATATTTGTAACATATTTTCTTAATGCTATGTTATGTTCCCATTTTCTTCATCTTCAACGCCCCCCCCCCCCCCCCTCGTTCAAATCTCTGCCAAGTCATTACTGTGATGACAGTTGTTGCCTGCCTGCGCCCCCCCCCCCCCCCCCCCCCCCCCCCCCCCCCCCCCCCCCACTATTAGATTGTTCGTCTTTGTATTCGTCTGACTTTATTCAAGTTTAAAAGGCTGTGCCAGTCTTGAATAAAAGTTACTCTATGGTAGGTGTCTTATGGGAGCAAGAAGGGGGGGAAGGACGGGGTGTGAAACATTGGGGGTTTGTAGCTTGTTTTGTAGAAAAGTATCATATATTAGTGATGGTTGTAAATAGAGATGGATTGATAATAGTGCTCAGTGGGGAAAAAAAAATTATTAAAAATATCAAAATAAATAGATGACTTTAATGGGTGATGTGATGGGTGATGATGGTGATGATAGTGATTATGTGTGGGTAGTTGTATGTTGGGGGTATGGGTAATGCTAAATAAACTAAAATAAATGAAAAATAGAAAATAATAACAATAATAACAATAACAACAACAACAATAATAATAATGATAATAATAATAATGATAATTTAAAGAAAAATAATAAAAAAAAAAAAAAAACAATAAAATAATAAGAAAAAAAAAAAAAAAGAGAAATAAAAAAGTAAAATGAAAATAGATAAAAACATTAGAAAAAAAAAAAAAGAGAAAAAAAAAATGGAATAAAAAACGTAGATAAAAAATGAAAATGAAAATCAAAAATGAAAATAAAAAAGATAAATAAATAAATGGTTGAATAAATAACTAAAAATAAATCATAAATGAAATAAAATAAATAAAAACTATGAAATAAAATAGAATTAAAATAAAATAAGATATATGGAGGGTGGCTGCAACTTCTGTATAAAGTGGGTAGTGGGGGTATGGTGGTGGTGTGTATGTATACATGTGTGTGTGTGTGTGTGTGTGTGTGTGTGTGTGTGTGTGTGTTGGTGGAAGATATAGCCGACTGGTGTTGAAGTGGTGGGTATGCGTATTTGTGTTACTGTTGGATGTTGATGCCTCGGGGGGTTGTAGCGTACCAAGTTTGGCAATAAGATGGGATTCTCGTGTAGTGCGTTCAAAGTTGTCACTGTGACTGTCAGAGTGCCAAGACTTTTACATGGTTGATGTTGTGTTGGGAGAGGTTGAAATGTAGGGCAACGGGTTTGGGTTTGGGTGGTGGTGGCGGATGTCATCCAGGTGTTCAGAGATGCGTGTCTCCAGTGTGCGGGATGATGTTTCACCTATATAGGTCTTGCCACACAGCTGGCAGTGGATAGCGTATATAATGTTGTGGTCTCTGGCAGGAGAATGTGCGTTTGATAGTGAAGGGGTCTTTGGGGCACTGTAGGATGGTGTCTGGTTTTGGTGAGGGGGCAGAGATTTGCAATTAGGTTTTGAGCAGGCGTGAGTGAGTGCTGGTGGTGTAGGCGTGGAGATTCTATTCAATTTGGACCGCACGAGAAGATCTCCGAAGCTACCACGTCAGTGGTCAGAGACTAGACCTTACGTCAGGGGGGACAATATATCCAAGTTACCAAGTGAGTTGCTAGATGCCAAGCCTTACATTGATGTGACAGCTCTGCCTGCCTGTCTGTCTGTCTGTCTGTCTGTCTCTCTCTCTCTCTGTCACACACCCACACCTCTCTCTCTCTCTCTCTCTCTCTCTCTCTCTCTCTCTCTCTCTCTCTCCCCCCTCTCTCTCTCTCCTGTCAGGCCCATTTTCCCATAGTATGACTTGACACTAATATGTATTCCTTCTCTCTCTCTCTCTCTCTCTCTCTCTCTCTCTCTCTCTCTCTCTCTCCCTCTCTCTCTCTCCTGACTCCACGCGCGCTAAAACCGTCTCTCCCGCAGTTGAACGATGATCATGTGTTATTAATGTCTGTACAGAATAGATCACTGTCATCACAAGAGAACGCCTATGAATAGAAGGCTGTCCCAGCCTGGCACTGTGGCCACAGAGAGAAGGTCCTCAAACCCCTCTTTTGGAACAACTGCACATGATTGGCCTCCATTCAGGACCTTCCCACTCCCTCCCCCCAACCCCCCCACCCACTCCTCTTCTCCATACCCTGCTGATGAGTCACTCACCTGAGTACCTTTTCAACCCCTCCCCCTCCTTCCTCCTTCCCCCCCCCCCCCCCCCAACAACTAATCCTCAGCTCTTACTTTTCTGGCTGGGGGGGGGGGGGGGGGGGGCTCGGGACACAGCACTAGGAACAGAAATTGCCATGGATCCCAACATGTGGATACAAAATCTTAAATAAATGTTAGCGAACCGCCAAGAGAAACGTGGACAAACGAATCACGAAGGCTAAAACACGACGCGTTTCGACCTCTTAGGTCTTCTTCAGGCAAGACAAAACAAATAGGACAACGAAAATGAACGAGTTCGTCACTATGAGGGTCTAGCCCTGACTGACCTCTGTCATCCCCAGCGTGTTCTAGTGTCCATGTTCCTGGCGCCAGAGCAAGTGCCGAGGGTGGAGGACACTTTGAACAATCCTGGAAGACATCTTGGCCAATACAAAAAAAAAAAAAAAAAAAAAAAGAAAAAACGGGGGTCTATCTGGGCGAGGCTGAGACAAAACTTATTCGTACTCAGGCAGTATATCTCTTCTCGGTGATGAGAAATTTTGGTTGTGGGTGGGGGAATGGGGAGTGGAGTGGATATGTTGCCCCCCCCCCCCCCCCCCCCCCCCCACACACACACACACCATGGTCTGCATGCACTCGCTCCCTCTCCCTCTCCCACCCTCCCATGGTTTGAAAAAAAAAAAGCACACGTGCAGATGGGTATGTGTGTGAATGTGTGTGTGCGTGTGTGTGTGTGTGTGCGCGCGCGTTTGTGTGTATGTGAGCGCGTGTGTGTGTGTGGTGTGTGTGTGTGTGTGTGTGTGTGTGTGTGTGTGTGTGTGTGTGTGTGTGTGTGTGTGTGTGTGTGTGTGTGCGAGTGAGCACGCGCGCGCGCGCGCGTGTGTGTGTGTGTGTGTGTGTGTGTGTGTGTGTGTGTGTGTGTGCATGTGAGTGAGTGCGTGTGTGCGCGTGTGCTCGAGTGCGCACGCGCGTTTGTGTGTGTGTGTGTGCGTGTGTGCGTGTGCGTGTATGCTCGAGTGCGCATGTGCGTTTGTATGTGTGGGTGGGTGTGGGTGTGTGATGAAATACTCCATTGATTTTCGACTTTTTTTTTTAAAAAAGGTAACCACTTTCTTTCAAGATTTTGTGGAAAGGGATCCAGCTGTTGGCCGTTTTTAGCATGCCATTTAATGAACCTGTTGACAGCTCAATGTGGAATCGCTTTTGACTTGGCAGCCGAGCTATGTGTGTGCGTGCGTGCGTGCGTGTGCGTGCGTGTGTGTGTGTGGTGTGTGTGTGTGTGTGTGTGTGTGTGTGTGTGTGTGTGTGTGTGTGTGTGAATACACCTTGAGTTAATCTGACAGTACATGGTTTCAGTGTTTCGGTGTGTGTGTGTGTGTGTGTGTGTGCGTGCGTGCGTGCGTCCGTGTGTGCGTGCGTCCGTGTGTGCGTGTGTGCGTGCGTGCGTGTGTGTGTGTGTGTGTGTGTAGTTATATATATATCTTGCCAGTGGACCCAGCCGACGTGTCCTTGCCAGTGGAACCACCAATGTTTTCCACTCTCGATCAGAGAACGCACTCCCGATCAGCAAGGACATGTCTGTTTGTCGTTTGTTGATCTGGGTGTCCCGTTGGTTCGTCTGACGCATAGAGTCAAAAACGCGTTTTGTTTCTGTTCTGTACTCTGTTAATTCCCGATGTGTCGTGGTTTGATTGAAGATTGTTCTCTGTAGGTTCCCTATGTTGTCTGACGACAGATTGTTCTCTGTAGGTTCCCTGTGTTGTCTGACGACAGATTGTTCACTGTAGTTTCCCTATGTTGTCTGACAACAGATTGTTCTCTGTAGGTTCCCTATGTTGTCTGACACAGATTGTTCTCTGTAGGTTCCCTATGTTGTCTGATAACAGATTGTTCTCTGTAGGTTCCCTATGTTGTCTGACAACAGATTATTCTCTGTCGGTTCCCTATGTTGTCTCACAACAAATTGTTCTCTGTCGGTTCCCTTTCTTTGGCGGCCTGGTAACACTTTGTCCTTTGCGGGATCTCTTTGTCTGGCTGTCTGGTGACACTTTGTCATTTGCTGGATTTCTTTGACTGGTGGTCTGGTAACACTTTCGTCCTTTGTTGGATCTCTTTGTCTGGTGGTCTGGTGACACTTTGTTCCTTGTTGGATCTCTTTGTCTGGTGGTCTGGTAGCACTTTGTCCTTTGCTGGATCTCTTTTGTGGTCTGATGACACTTTGCCGTTTGTTGGATCTCTCTGTCAGGTGGTCTGGTAGCACTTTGTCCTTTCTTGGATCTCTTTGTCTGGTTGTCTGATAGCACGTTGTCCTTTGTTGGATCTCTTTGTCTGGTTGTCTCGTAGCACGTTGTCCTTTTTGTTGGATCCCTTCGTCTGGTGGTCTGGTGACACTTTGTTCTTTGTTGGATCTCTTTGGTGATCGGGTAGCACTTTGTCCTTTGTTGGATCTCTTTGTCTGGTTGTCTGGTAGCACTTTGTCTTTTGTTGGATCTCTTTGTCTGGTGGTCTGGTAGCACTTTGTCCTTTGTCGGATCCCTTTGGTTGTCTAGTGAGACTTTGTCCATTGCTTGGATCCCTTTGTTTGGTGGCTTGGTGACACTTTTCCCTTCGTTGGTTCCCATTGACCGGGGGGGGGGGGGGGGGGGGGGGTGTCAGGTCAACAAATGTGGTCATTCTCTAGTTATTATTTTTGTTCCTTGTAATCCAAACGGCGTTCTTTTTTAAAAATCCCAGAGAGTCCATTCTTGTCAGGGAATGTCAGAGTCGCCTGGCCCGCATGCACTCCAGTTACAGGTGAACCGGCAGCAACACCGAACATTCTCCATGACACCCCCCCCCCCCACCCACCACCCTCCACCTCCCTACCCCCTCTTCCTCCCACCCTTCTCCCTCATTTCCACCCGCTGAACAGCCTTTCACACTAACCGCTCCTCTCGTGTCTGTGCCCGTGACGTTTCTTTAAGACTGATCTTGTTCTCTTTCTGATGCTGTTTGTCGTCATTAAGCGCCTTTCTTTCCGGGGTTCCCTTTGACTCGAGTCGCTGCGGCTTTCTCTCTTTGATACCGCCGACCTGTCTTTGACGACACCGCTGGGAGGGGGCGGCTTTGCGGCCCGCGGGACTGTCTGAGGCGATAAAATAAAACATGGGGGGGGGGGGGGGGGGGGGGGGGGGGGGTGGAAAGGTGGTACCGCTTCATGGGCCTAAACATATTAGTCTCTCTCTCCCCTCTCTCCCCCACCCCCACCCTCCTGCCCGCACTCCCACCCCCCCCCCCCCCCCCCCCCCTCACCCCACCACAGTACACACGGATGTGTCAACGTGTGACGTACGTCTGAGCGCCGTCTTCTTTCTTGGGCGACAACATGGAGGTACGTTTTCTTTGTCCCCGAAATAGCTCCCCCACACCCCCCACCCCACCCCCGTTCTTCTTCCTCCCCCCCCCCCCCCCCCCCGCCTACCCATCCACTTTCCTCCGCCCCACCACCCCGTCCCCCGGTTTTTTTTTTTGTTTTTTTTTTTTTCATTCTGCTCTGTGTCAGGTTTTCTTTTTCAAAGCCTTAACAAGAACTGTCGTTCACCCAGGTCACTGGATCAGGTTGTAATGTGCCGAGCGTGTGTAAAGCCATGTGCACTAACGGCCGTGCCGAAGACCTCGTGGCCCTCAATGTTCCCTGTGATACAATGACATAATGGTTTGGCCTGCTGAGGGACTGGGACGGTTTCATGCCCAGGGGTGCAGTGGAGGCGGGGGAGGGGGGGAGGGGACCCAGATAGACTTGCACTGCTCAGTCAGCAATCGTTGTGTGTGCAGCTTTGCGAGTTGGGGACATACACACGCACACACTAGCAAACACATGCACGCTTGCATGCGCTTGGAACACATCCTGGGAGAGAAAAAAAAAAGAGACAAGGGGGATGGAGGAGGAGGGGGGGGGGGGGGGGGAGGGGGGTGAAGGTGAGTGGGGACACGGACAGAGGGAGAAAATTATAGCTAAGTTGGCCATTGAAAGAGGATGGTGTGTGAGGTAGGGAAGAAGGGGGGGGGGGGGGGGGGGGGGGGGGGGGGCTAGCGTTGGACTGATGCACACGATTGACTGTTTAAAAGTGTGTGTGTGTGTGTGTGTGTGTGTGTGTGTGTGTGTTTGGGGAAGGGAGGGGAAGCTTTTAAATGTGGAGAAGTAGACTGCCTTTTTTGGGGGGGGCTAATAACTTTCAGCTTGTCGAATTCACTTGTGCCAAGGCTGATTTCCTCTTCATATTATGGGTGTGCTCAGTGTCGAAAAAAAAAATTACAACAATAAAAGCACATCGGAATTGCATTTATCATCGAAAATGAGTGAGAGAAAAAAATGTTAAGGACTGTGAGGAAAAGTTCTAGAAAATCTGAAAATGAAATTGAAAAGAAAGAAAAGAAGATAGAACAACGGAATAGAACAGTTGAACAATAATGCTGTTAGACGATGTATACAAATATAATCCTTTTATGCACTCAAATGTTTTGCTTTCCTCTCAACATTTACATTTCACAAATGTTACACAATCATCAGAGTTATCCCCCCCTCAAAATGCTGCTGGGATCCATGCACAAAGCACACACACTGCTTTACATACTTATTGCACACGACAAGACCGTCGCACACACTGAGCATCATACATCAAGGTCTTCTGAAATACGAATACATGAAGTTTTTTAACAGCCATGCACGCTTTGCAAAGTTATTGCAAAGTCCTTTATTTTCATATACTACGGTCCTAAGAATACGTTTTTGCAAAGTCATTAGAAAAGTCATTTTCATCATAAAACATAGTGTTTACACCACACTGGTCAAATAGCAATACTACGTTATTTATTATCAGAAAAATTACAATTCTTCAGAGCACACATTTCATGAAGACGTTAACATAAGTCACAATTCTCTGAAATACACGTTTCACAAAGTCATTAGAAAAAAATTGCAACCATAAATTACGGTTCTAAACTGAGCATGCAGACTTATTGAAAATGATTACAAAGCCATTAATCATTATAAAAACAAACGCAGTTCTATGGAATACTAGATTGATACAGCCATCACGAAGTCATTTATGATCATAAACCAAAGCCTTCTAAAATACTCACTTATACAGTCATTATCGAGTCATCTACAAACATAAAAGTCAACTTAACTATTCATTTCACGCAGTGGTAACTTCGTTATGCCTGTATGAAACAAGTGTTGCAGAAGACTTCACGGGCTGTTAATGATTTGCTGGTGGCTTTCTAGTGTTTCAGCACTTTTATGGTTACACATTTCCTGGAAGTGACTCATGAAACCAGCGTTACAGGGACATGCATGGATATAAGTGACTTGGAAAGGACTGTATAAAGTATGCAATGTAACAGACTTATGATAATACATGACTCATATGACTGTCTGAAAATAGTACTTTTTTTTTGAGAATTTGTACGGATGTGAATCATTTCATAACGACTGTAAGAGTTCCAAAGTACTGATTTCATACAGTCATCACGAGATTATTTACAACTGAATCAGCGTGACATTGTAGCATGTTGTGTGACTGTATATGAAACAGCTTGAATCAGTCTGACATTGCAGTATAGTGTGACTATATGCGAGACTGTTGGAATTAGCGTGACATTGAGGTATGGCGTGTGTGTGTGTGTGTGTGTGTGTGTGTGTGTGTGTGTGTGTGTGTGTGTGTGTGTGTGTGAAGTTTATGATATCAGCGTGACATTGCATAATGGTGTAACTGTCCATGAGGCAGTTAGAATCAACGTGACATCGTAGTATGTTGTGAGTATATATATATATATATATATATATATATATATATATATATATATATATATATATGAGACGGTTGGAATCAATGCGACATCGTAGTATGCTGCTGTGACTGTATACGAGACAGTTAGAATCAACGTGACATCGTATTATTGTCGTGACTGTACATGAGACAGAATCAACGTGACATTGCAGCATGTTGTGACTGTGCAGGAGGCAGTCGGAGTCAGAAGCGACTTTGCAGTATGATGTGTTTGTGTGTGAGACAACTGGATCAACACTATGAGAATAATGCCCCTTAGATGATGAGGACAGAGAGAAGGGAAGCTATATCACCAACCATAACTTCCTTTCACTCACTCTAATGCTCAGGTCTTCAATCGGGTTCTCAGACCAACACACAGATATATATATAAAAAAGTTCCCATCTTTTAATTCGAGTTAAGAAGATACATACTAATCAGCCAAATTAGTAACAGTGACAATACAATCCACACACAGATTCTAAATGTGAGACTTTCTCTGCAATCGTTCCAGAATCAACACGACAAAACAACCCATTTGTTTAGGAGGTGAGACGGTTTGCATACTAGCGCTGTTGTCATGTGTTTCTTGGTCCCTAACTGCTTTATTTCTTAAAGCCGTCATGGCGAAGTGGGACTGGGTGTCTGAGATCAGCGGGTTAGGACAGGGGGATGCTTAAGGACCGGAGACACTTATAAAAAAACAAACAAACAAAAAAAAAAAAAAAACAACAACAACAAAAACCAGAATGAGGAGTGATCAATGTAGTGACCGGGGATCTTTAGACAGTCAATGCAGTAACAGGGGATCTGCTCTACACGGTGTAGTCACAGGGGATCTGTAGACGGTCTGTGTAGTCACAGGGGATTTTATGACAGTGTGGGCACAGGGGATCTGAAGACAGTCTGTGTAGTCACAGGGGATTTTAAGACAGTGTAACAGGGGATCTGAAGACAGTCTGTGTAGTCACAGGGATTTTAAGGTGTAATCATCAGGGGATCTGTAGACAGTCTGTGTTGTCACAGGGGATTTTAAGACCGTGTAGTCACAGGGGATCTGTAGACAGTCTGTGTTGTCACAGGGGATTTTAAGACAGTGTAGTCACAGGGGATCTGTAGACGGTCTGTGTAGTCACAGGGGATTTTAAGACAGTGTAGTCACAGGGGATCTGTAGACAGTCTGTTTAATCACAGGGGATAGTTAGACAGTGGAGTCACGGGGGATCTGTAGACAGTCTGTGTAGTCACAGGGGATTTAAAGACAGTGTTGTCACAGGGGATCTATAGACAGTCTGTGTAGTAACAGGGGATTTGTAGACGGCCAATGTAGTAATAGGGGATTTGTAGACAGCTAGTGCAGTAATAGGGGATCTTTAGACAGCCAATGTAGTTATAGGGGATTTGTAGACAGCCAGTGTTGTAATATGGGATCTTTAGACAACCAGTATAGTAATATGGGATCTTCAGATAGCCAGTGCAAGTCATACGCGATCTTTAGACAGCCACTGTAGTAACAGGGGATTTGTAGACGGCCAGTGTAGTAACAGGGGATCTTTAGACAGCCAGTGTAATAATATAGGATCTTTAGACAGCCAGTGTAGTAACGGTGGGATCTGTAGACAGTCAATGGTAATAAGGGATCTCTAGAGAGTCACTGTAGAAAGAGGGGATCCGTAGACAGCCGGAGGGGAATCTATAGACAGTCAGTATAGAAACAGGGGGGGGGGGGGGGGGGGGGGGATCTGTAGATAGTCAGTATAGTAACTCGGGGAGAAGGGGATTTGTAGACAGTCAGTTCAACAACAGGGAATCTGTAGGTGGCTAGTGTAGCAACAAGGGGGAGCCTGTCGGCAACCAGAGCAGTGACAGGGGATTTCGCAGAGAGGCCGTGTAGTAACGTAGGGATCTGTAGACAGTCAGTGTATCGACAGAGGGATCTGTTGACAGTCAGTGCATAGTAACAACAGATCTGTTGACAGCCTTACAGTGGCAGAGAAGGAGGTTGTGTGTGTGTGTGTGTGTGTGTGTGTGTGTGTGTGTGTGTGTGTGTGTGTGTGTGCGCGAGAGACCTGTGGATAGCAGCTGTAACAAGAGGAGGGATTTAGAGTTAGCTATGACCAGAAGGAATTGCAGACAGCCAGTGCGGACCGGGAGAAATTGGTAGTCAGTGCCAAAAAAAACAGCGAGGAGGAGGGGAGGGGGACAGCAGACAAGCAGCGTATTACCAGAAGTGATCTGTAGAGAGCCCAGTATGACCAGAAGTGATCTGTAGAGAGCCCAGTATTGCCAAAGTGATCTGTAGACAGCCCAGTATTACTAGAAGTGATCTGTAGACAGCCCAGTATTACCAGAAGTGATCTGTAGACAGCCCAGTATTACAAGAAGTGATCTGTAGACAGCCAGTATTACCAGAAGTGATCTGTAGACATCCCAGTATTACCAGACGTGATCTGTAGACAGCCCAGTATTACCAGACACCAGGGATTCGTTGTCCAGAGAGGAGGAAATTCATAGTAGTAACAGGAGGGAATTGTAGCCCATAGCCACTCTCTAGTAACAGGATAACAGGAGGGATTTGTAGTCCATGGCCAGTGTAGTAACAGGAGGGATTTATAGTCCATGGCCAGTGTAGTAACAGGAGGGATTTATAGTTCATGGCCAGTGTAGTAACAGGAGGGATTTGTAGTCCATGGCCAGTGTAGTAACAGGAGGGATTTGTAGTCCATGGCCAGTGTAGTAACAGGAGGGATTTGTAGTCCATGGCCAGTGTAGTAACAGGAGGGATTTGTAGTCCATGGCCAGTGTAGTAACAGAAGAGATTTGTAGTCCATGGCCAGTGTAGTAACAGGAGGGATTTGTAGTCCATGGCCAGTGTAGTAACAGGTGAGCGAGCGGGATTTGGACCAACAGTGTGGTCATCACCATGCTTAGAAGACGTCCATCTCCAAGTCCGAAGCGAGTCGGGAATAGTCCGTGTCCCCCTCTTCCTCCTCCTCCCTCAGAGCCACGGCGGCGTCGGCAGTAAAGTGATGAGACTCCCTGTGAAGAACAGAAAAGCACGGTGTGACTGCGCGCGCTGAATGAAAGGTGGTGATAGTCTGTGGTGAGTGTGTGCGCTGGGTGAAAGGTGGTGTGAGTCTGTGGTGATTGTGTGCACTGAGTGAAAGGTGGAATGAGTAGTGCGACTGTGTGCGCTGAGTGAAAGGTGGTGATAGTCTGTGGTGATTGTGTGCGCTGGGTGAAAGGTGGTGTGTGAGTCTGTGGTGATTGTGTGCACTGAGTGAAAGGTGAATGAGTATTGCGGTGACTGTGTGCGCTGAGTGAAAGGTGGTGATAGTCTGTGGTGATTGTGCGCGCTGGGTGAAAGGTGGGTGATAGTCTGTGGTGATTCTGTGCGCTGGGTGAAAGGTGGTGTGAGTCCTGTGGTGATTGTGTGCGCTGCGTGAAAGGCGGTGATAGTCTGTGGTGATTGTGTGCGCTGGGTGAAAGGTGGTGTGAGTCTGTGGTGATTGTGTGCGCTGGGTGAAAGGTGGTGTGAGTCTGTGGTGACTGTGTGCACTGAGTGAAAGGTGGAATGAGTATTGCGGTGACTGTGTGCGCTGAGTGAAAGGTGGTGTGAGTCTGTGGTGATTGTGTGCGCTGGGTGAAAGGTGGTGGTGATAGTCTGTGGTGACTGTGTGCGCTGGGTGAAGGTGGTGTAGTGTGGTGAGTATGTGCATTGAGTGAAAAGTGTGAGAGACTTCTGGTGATAGTGTGCACTGAGTGAAAGGTGGTGAGAGTCTGTGATGATTGTGTGCGCTGAGTGAAACGTGATAAGGGTCTGTGGTGATTGTGTGCACTGAGTGAAACGTGTAAGGGTCTGTGGTGAATGTGTGCACTGACTGAAAGGTGGTGAGAGTCTGTGGTGACTGTGTGCACTGAATGAAAGGTGATGTGAGTCTGAGGTGAATGTGTGCACTGAGCGAAAGGTGGTGATAGTATGTGTGATTGTGTGCACTGAGTGAAAGGTGGTGAGAGTCTGTGGTTATTGTGTGCACTGGGTGAAAGGTGATGAGAGTCTGTGGTGATTGTGTGCATTGAGTGAAACGTGATAAGGGTCTGTGGTGATTGTGTGCACTGAGTGAAACGTGATAAGGGTCTGTGGTGATTGTGTGCACTGAATGAAACGTGAAAGGGGGCTGTGGTGATTGTGTGCACTGAGTGAAACGTGATAAGGGTCTGTGGTGATTGTGTGCACTGAGTGAAACGTGATAAGGGTCTGTGGTGATTGTGTGCACTGAGTGAAACGTGATAAGGGTCTGTGGTGATTGTGTGCACTGAGTGAAACGTGATAAGGGTCTGTGGTGATTGTGTGCACTGAGTGAAACGTGATGATAAGGGTCTGTGGTGATTGTGTGCACTGAGTGAAAACGTGATGATAAGGGTCTGTGGTGATTGTGTGCACTGAGTGAAACGTGATAAGGGTCTGTGGTGATTGTGTGCACTGAGTGAAAGGTGATGTGAGTCTGTGGTGATTGAGTGCACTGAATGAAACGTCCTAAGGGTCTGTGGTGAATGTGTGCGCTGAGTGAAACATGATGAGAGTGTGGTGATTGTGTGCACTGAATGTGAACAGGGGTGACAGTCTGTGGTGATCGTGTGCATTGAGTGTGAACAGTACGGAGAGTCTGTGGTGACTGTGTGCATTTAATGTGGGGATTGAGTGAAAAGTGATGGGTGTCTGTGGTAATTATGGGCATTGAGCGTGAGACGTGTTGAGAGGCAGTGGTGATTATGTGCACCGAGTGTGAACAGTTGTGACAGTCAATGGTGATTGTGTGAGCTGAGTGTAAAACAAAAAAGTGATGATAGTCTGCGGCGATTGTGTGCATCAGTGTAAAAGTGGTGAGAGTGTGTATGATGACTGCGTGCACCGGGTGTGAGTCTCCGTGTTGGTGTGTATGGGGTCAAGTGTATGATGCGTGTGCATGCATGCGTTTATGCGTGCGCGCGCACGCACGTGTGTGTTTTGCGAGAGAGAGAGAGAGAGAGAGAGAGAGAGGGAGGAGGAAGGAGAGGAGAGGAGAGAGAGAGAGAGAGAGAGAGAGAGGAGAGAGAGAGAGAGAGAGAGAGACAGAGAGAGAGAGAGAGAGAGAGAGAGAGAGAGAGAGAGAGAGAGACTTCCTGTACGAAGTGTGTGTGTGTGTGTGTGTGTGTGTGTGTGTGTGTGTGTGTGTGTGTGTGTGTGACTTACTTACTTACGAGTTTTCAAACATAGGACTGTTTGACAAAGAAAAGAAGAGAACATGCGAGTGAATTAAACAATTTCGTCTCTGGGTATTTGGAAAGAAAGCTTACGCGAAGGCAGTTTTACTTTAATACATGAAAAAGGTAATCGGCATCGAATTTTTGTCCATAACTATTTTCAGTGTACTCGGTACTGAAGGCGTCAGTTTTCCCATGTGTATATGAAACAGTATCTTTCTATAAATATTGTTTGCATTTGTGTATGTAAAGAATTTAGAATTCTGTCATTATCGCCATATATCTACCCCGTGTCTTGAAACTGATCCGAGCCTGCGATTGTACCTAAAAATAGTCTTCTTGGAATGATAGTGAAAGATGAATTGAGTGTGAAAAGAACGTGGCTCTTTTTTTTTTTTTTTCTATTTCTCTGTCAACTGGATCATTGAATCAAACTGAAATGAACTCAGTAGAAAGTGCTGTCTGATGGGGTGGGGATGGTAGGGGTGCGTGGTTGAGTGTGAACAAGTGTCATCGCTTTAGTGCGTGTCTTCATACTTCTGAAATTGCACACACGCATTTTAATATTTAAAGGTGACCTCGGTTCGTTGTCGTCTCACTGATATGGCTAGCGTAGTAATCAATCAATTCAGCCCTTTTAAAGACGTATTAAAGTGAAGGAAGTTAGGTAAACAATGAAGAGAGAGAGAGAGAGAGAGAGAGAGAGAGAGAGAGAGAGAGAGAGAGAGAGAGAGAGAGAGAGAGACTCAAGACAATTTACTCATGATTAAGCCATTAGAGAGAGAGAGAGAGACATGATTAGCCGAGAGAGAGAGAGAGAGAGAGAGAGAGAGAGAGAGAGAGAGAGAGACTCAAGACAACTCATGATTAGGCCATTGCCCCAAGAGAGAGAGAGAGAGAGAGAGAGAGAGAGAGAGAGAGAGAGAGGAAGAGGAGACAAAAACAAAATCATTCATTGCTTTAAAACAGTACAGATTCCTTAGCAATTCGATTCGATCGACCAAGATGAAATTGAACTCGGTGAATGTTCGTCTGACATGGAAACCATGATAAACTGTTTCCAAACAGCTCTGACATATTTTACGCCACTGGTTAAGGCGCTGGTCACGAGGATTCCGTTAAAGACGTGAGTCTTGAGCCCAGGCTGTCACCCCAGGTAGAACCGGATCAGGCCGTGTAGCGTCTCCAGCGTCCGTGCAGCACGTGCCTGGATGTCAGCATGTTGTGTTCTGTCAACACGATTTCCTCGGCGGAGACTGGCCAGTTTTGTCCGTTCCTCTGTCAGCGTGTGTCGGCCATCTTGTTTCACAAACCACAACGAACAATCATTGTCATCAGGCGTACACGGCAAAATCCAACACCAGATCGTCCGATTCACAGAGTAATATGTCTGATTCACTGGAACGATCAAGAGCGACTTTTTTAAATGGCTTGTTTCTGCTCTTGTCTCTCAAGCGTCTCTTGACAGAATTATCGGTCTGAGTGGCAACATAACTTTTAACGACACTTGCACTGGAACCTGCCACGAGGTTTTCATAGACCGGCTCGATGTCCGTGTCAGCTGGTGGAGAGTGGGGAGAGCTATCGATGTACTGACATGTACTTCCTGTTTCAGCACTATCGTTCAGGAGCAAGGTATCATTCTCCGATCTTACTGGATCACCCAAGCCAACCGCATGACTCGAATGTGTAGCCACAGCGTGTTCCGTTTCTGGGTCATGTTCACACAGGTTTTCAAGTCTTGCATCGATCGAAGACGGAGTGTCAAGAACGTTGTCCACTTGCCTGCCTGTCTTGCTGCTGTCAGGCTTACTACTGGTCACGTCGGACCTGTCTGGAGAGGTTTTTCGTCCTGTAATACTGAAACTGTGTGTTGCGGTTCAAGACCGGATCCGCCACGTTTGTGTCTGGAAAGTGACCGGCTTTGCGGCGCAAAACGACCACAGTGGTTTCACCTTCTCCTGCAACTTTCCAACTTGTGACGTTATTGTCCGTTAGCAGGGCATTCAGGGTTGTCTCCACAGCTACTGGCAGTCCAGAAACTGGCACGTTTGCGAGGAAATTCGTCAAAATCAGTGTGCACCATGTCGCTTCTGCTCACGTCACGTGACCCCGAGAGAGAGAAAGGGAGAGAGAGAGAGAGAGAGAGAGAGGGTAGAGCTAGAGAGAGAGAGAGAAAAGAGAGAGAGAGAGAGAGAGAGAGTGTGTGTGAGGTGTGTGTGTGTGTGTGTGTGTGTGTGTGTGTGTGTGTGAGAGAGAGAGAGAGAGAGAGAGAGAGAGAGAGAGAGAGAGAGAGAGAGAGAGAGAGAGAGATGCACAGGCTTTAAAAAAAAAATACAGCCTACTGGGAGCATCAAATTCCCTTCGGAGCCGGATGGGTTTTTCGGTACCATGGAATACCCCTGAAAGTGGAAGAGACTTTTGGCAGCAGGAAAACTCCCATCCTGAAGGATTCCAGGACTCCATTGTTTTAGCCAGTCTGGGCACGTGCTTCAGAGCTAGAGCCCCTCATCAGCTCGCTCGGCAAGGGGCAGAAATCAGTTGGGGCCCACTGAGGCCCAGCAATACAGTCATCAAGAACAAGATGGTTGGAAAGGTTAGTTTTGATTTATCTGTCGGTCTGTTTGTCTGGTCTGTCTGTCTGCCTGTCTGTCTGTCTCTGAATTGTTTAGTTTTTGGGAGGGCGTACAAACTATCACAGCCCGTGAGGACAGTTCATGTGTATCTATTTCAGTATTGTTAGGAGCGCAGAATGTTACAGTCTGTACGGATAGTTCATGTTGCCTTTTCTCAGTATTATGGGAAGATCAGAATATTGAAAAAAAAACGCAGAACAGGAGGAAGAGGAGGAGGAGAAGAAGAAGAAGAAGAAGAAGAAACAGAAGATGCCGGACAAGGAGGAGGAGAAAGAGGAGGAAGAGAAGGAGGAGGAGGAAGAGGAGGAAAAAAAAGGAGGAGGAAGAGAAGGAGAAGGAGGAGGCGGAGGAATAAGAGAAGGAGAAAAGGGGAAAAAAAACCAAGAAGGAGAAAAAGACAGTCCAAAACGAATGCAAAGGACTTGTCAGTGACACAGCATCTTGGTTTTCGTTTAATCCGTCCACAGTGCCCGGCCACAGCCGAGACACGCTCTGACCCCTGGACAAGCGGGACATCCTCATACCTCCCTGCTGAAGGCCATGAATCAAACATGCGTGGCGCATAGCTGTTATCTCTTCATACTCTCACAGAGTTTCATGGCAGAACGCCGGAGATATTGATTGCATCTCAGTGTCCTCACATACAGGCATGGCGATCAGTCAGAGATACGTTGTGCGTCTCTCTGCCCTCACACGTATTGCTGACGATTAATCAGAGATGGAATGTGAAATCCTCCCCCTCCCCGACCGCTGACTCGGACATGTTTTGTGTATATCCTGCCTTCCTGACGCATCGTGATGAGAATGAATCGGAGACATGCTGAGTGTCCGTTCACACTCACATATGTTGATGACAGTGAATCGGGGATCTGTTGTGTATTCCACTATCCTCACATACACTGATGACAAAGAATCAGAGATACGTTGTGTATTCACAATCCTCACATAGACTGATGACGAAGAATCAGAGATACGTTGTGTATTCCACTATCCTCACAGAGACTGATGACAAAGAATCAGAGATACGTTGTGTATTCCACAATCCTCACATAGACTGATGACAAAGAATCGGGCATATGTTGTATATTCCCACGCCCTCACAGACGATGATGGAAACGATTTTTCATTTTGCTGTCCCATCTTCTGTGCCACCTCAGTGGCGTTGCGCTCACGCCGCTCATTCCGACACCCCGTCCACAGCCACAGCCCGGCACCGGCCATCCACAGGGAACAGTCAGTGTCAAGTCGTCAAGAGGCAACCCACCGGAGGAGACACAGCACTGCTGCCGAGTGACTTCGGTGGTGTTCAGTGGTGCCTGTTCTGATTCAACATACGCAGGACGCCACCTACTAAGGGTTCTACTGACGACAGTAACTGCTTGGTCGCAGATCCGGCTGAGTGAGCCTTTCCTCCGGAGGGTGCCACCACGTCCGTCCAACGACCGTCCTCATGAATTTACATATACCAGTGACCCCGATAGAATGCACCATGGCTATAGACATGGAGAGGACATCGGAAATGAGGTCACCACGAGAGAAGAGCATGAAGGGCCAAAGAATTTAAGACTTTTTTTTTATTCGAACGCCGATCGATGAGTTTGAGGGTAATGGAGATGATTTGGATGATACGGATTTCTATTCTGGTCTGAGACTGTAAGACAGGGCTATACTATACGCTTGCTTTCATAATATACCCGACGTCCACCAGGTCCGAGAGATACAGACACCTGCAGTGTTGTCAGGAAATTTGAGCAACACTCAGAGACGTATCCATTAAGTGAATGAAACTCGCCTGTGTGGTTCCCGGCCTTCCCAGTTGAGCCCATTACACGCTCAGTGGTGGGTAGGAGCCAGCCAGGGCAGAAAACTCAAACAAATTAATGGCTCTGATGGGAATCGAACCCACAACCTCCCAGCCGGGAGTTCACGACGTTAACCTCTTCACCATGGCGGCTGCGTCATCAGGAACATGTTTTGCATTTTACACACTGTCAAATATCTTGATGACGATGACTGAGGAATACTTTGTGTCTCCGCCTACCCTTACACACAGAGATGACAATAAATCAGGGAATGCTTTTTTTTGTATTCCCGTACTTTCACACACCATGATGACGTTGAATCAGGGGTCTGTTGTGTCTCCCCCTACCCTCACACCTACTGATGACATGGTTCGGAGGTAGGTGTATCTCCCCCTATCCTCACTCACATTGATGACAGTGAATCAGAGATATTTGGCGTGTCCCCAATCGTCACACATATTGATGATGAAGTGAATCAGAGATATTTGTATGTCCCCTATCCTAACATGTATTCATGTGAATGAATCAGAGATATTTGTGTGTCCCTGTACACACACACACCGATGACAGTGAATCAGAGATATTTGTGAGTCCCCAGTTCTCACAGACATTGATGACAGTGAATCAGAGATGTTTGTGTGTCCCCTATCCTCACAGACATTGATGACAGTGAATCAGAGATGTTTGTGTGTCCCTATCCTCACAGACATTGATGACAGTGAATCAGAGATGTTTGTGTGTCCCCTGTCCTCACAGACATCGATGACAGTGAATCAGATATGTTTGTGTGTCCCCTATCCTCACAGACATTGATGACAGTGAATCAGAGATATTTGTGTGTCCCCTGTCCTCACAGACATTGATGACAGTGAATCAGAGATATTTGTGTGTCCCCTGTCCTCACAGACATTGATGACAGTGAATCAGAGATATTTGCGTGTCCCCTGTCCTCACAGACATTGATGACAGTGAATCAGAGATATTTTGTGTGTCCCCTGTCCTCACAGACATTGATGACAGTGAATCAGAGATATTTGTGTGTCCCCTGTCCTCACAGACATTGATGACAGTGAATCAGAGATATTTGTGTGTCCCCTGTCCTCACAGACATTGATGACAGTGAATCAGAGATATTTGTGTGTCCCCTATCCTCACAGACATTGATGACAGTGAATGAATTTTGTGTGTCCCCTGTCCTCACAGACATTGATGACAGTGAATCAGAGATTTTGTGTCCCCTATCCTCACAGACATTGATGACAGTGAATCAGATATGTTTTGTGTGTCCCCTGTCCTCACAGACATTGATGACAGTGAATCAGAGATATTTGTGTGTCCCTATCCTCACAGACATGACAGTGAATCAGAGATATTTGTGTGTCCCCTGTCCTCACAGACATTGATGACAGTGAATCAGAGATATTTGTGTGTCCCCTATCCTCACAGACATTGATGACAGTGAATCGAATATGTTTGTGTGTCCCCTGTCCTGACACGAATTGATGACAGTGAATGAGGGATATATTGTCGCCCCCATACCCTGAAGCGCAGTGACGACAATGAATCAAACATACGATGCACTTCATACGTCACGTGCATTGATGACACGTTCCGTTCACATTGACCCAGTGTGTCATTCTCGTATTATGATCCACCTTTGTTGGGTAGGTTGGTCTCCTGCCTTATGCATCCAACGAAAGTGGCACACACACACACACACACACACACACACACACACACACACACACACACACACACACACACACATGCGCGCGCGCGCACGAACGCAGGCACGCACGCTCGCACGCACGCACGCACACACACACACAACGCAACGCAACGCAACGCAAACGCAACGCAGCGCAACGCAACGCAACGCACAACGCAACACGCATAGCACATTACAACACAACACAACACAACACAACACAACACATTCTGGCGTACAGTAGAAATGAATTACCAGGCGCATTTCAAATTTAGAGAGGAAAATTATCACAATGCAAGGAAAATGAACCAGGTATTATTTAAGCTCAGGTTTCCCTTGCGGCAATGGTCTAGCTTTAACAGAATAAGACACATATCATTTTTCGATGCTTTTATTGTTTGTGTACATCATTTTCATGCTCGTTTACATAAAAAAATCATTGATGATTTTAATGTCTAAAACCATGTGAAGATCCATTCCACACGTTAATGTATACTTATACTGCTCTCGCATTTGTATATGCACGGGTTCGCGCGCATACGTATGTGCAGGGGTGCCAACAGGCCAATGTACACACACACACACACACACACACACACACACACACACACACACACACACACACACACACATGCAGTCACAAACACACATACATACGCACGGGCACAATAGTGTGTGTACAATAGTGCGTAAGCATTCCGTACAAAGTTCAGGCATACACACACACACACACACACGCGCGCGCATACACACACACACACACACACACACACACACACACACACACACACCACACCACACACACACACACACACACACCCTCGCACGCACGCACGCACGCACGCACACACGCGCGCACACATACACACATATATAACAGACGCATACACACGCAAACACACAACTACAGTAAAGAAGCACTTCTCAGTGTTTTGTGCGTATGTCAGGCATCTGCTTACCCATGAGACCCTCTTCCCGAATATATTTCCTTTTTGAAAAAAAGTTTATTTCCTTAGTTGTAACTTCTGCGCATTGTGACGTCGTGGCGAAGCCCATATGGACTACTCCGCTCGCTTTGATGAGACTGTGACGAATCTGAAACTGAAGCTGTGCACCGACAAGTAGGAAACGACATTTATACTGACAAGCAGGAAACTGAAACTTTATACTGACAAGCAGGAAACTGAAATTCACTCTGCACTGACAAGCAGGAAACCGAAATTTTATACTGACAAGCAGGAAACCGAAATTTATACTGACAAGCAGGAAACTGAAATATATATTGATGAGCAGGAAACCGAAATTTATACAGACAAGCAGGAAACTGAAATTTACTCCACGCTGACAACCAGGAAACTGAAATTTACTCTACACTGACAACCAGGAAACTGGAATTTACTCTTCACTGACATGCAGGAAACTGAAATCTACTCTACACTGACAAGCAGGACACTGAAAATTTACTTTACACTGACAAGCAGGAAACGGAAATTTACTCGACTCAGACAAACAGGAAACTGAAATCTACTGCACGGTGACAAGCAGGAAACGGAAATGTACTCAGACAGACAGGAAACTGAAACTCGGAATGGAGAAGGTCGCACAGGGAGACAGCAATATTGGTTCTGTGAGACGCATGAAGTGTGTTTTGATGTCAGGTCTGCTGTTTGCAAGGCAGAAACTGAGAAAATTGTCTGTCCGAACAAACTAGGAGCCCAGGTTGAAGGTGAAATCACAAGTTGTAAGATGGGACTTTCTTTTATTGCATCTGAGAGGCTGTCGTCATCCCAAAGCCATCCTCCAGAGCCTCGGCCTGGGCCAGGGTGTGTGTGGAAGTGTTCAGGGTGCCTTCGCGGGGACAAGAGCTTCTAGAGTTTCCTCCGTTCATTTTTGCAAACAAAATTCTCAGTGTTTGGCTGACCTGTCAGAGGTTTGTCTAGGCGTTAGGATGCACGTCAGTGCCCACAACATCAGTTCTCATTTTGGGTGAGTGAGTACCAGCTTGTGCGCCTCATAAAGCATGCACTGCTCTGTCTGGCTTGTCACGTCCTGAGTATGAATCTTTGGTAACCATATCAGTACATAGTGAGACTACAGCAGTCGTAGGCAGAGGGGAGAGGGTTACATGTAAGAATGGTTGGAGGAAACTCTTGATTTTGACTACATTCATCAGTAACGGTTTTAGTGACAGACCTTTCAGGTTAGGGAAAGAGTTAAGGCGTAAAAGGCTTGCTGTATGATAATTCAGTGGTAACTGGTAAACAGGGCTGTAATTGGGGGGATAAGAGGGATTTATGACGATCCAATAGAAACTGGCAAAGAAGGCTGTGATGGTATACAGGGCTTTATGACGATTCAGTAGGAACTGGTAAAGAGGGCTGTAACTGGTAGACAGGGCTTTATGACGATTCAGTGGGAACTGGTTAGGAGAGCTGTATGATTTGGGTGGTAACCGGTTAACAGGACTTTCGGTAGGGCGATTCAGTTACCATTTTTTTTAAGAGCGCCTGCCGTACGGTGATTGAACAGTCACCGGTTTCAGAGTGAGGTGACTGCATGTATAAATGAAACAACAATAAAAAGAAAAAACATACACAGTACCGCCAGTCGAGAAGGCCAACACATTACAAAAAAGCACTGTTCGGTCTTCTTCGGGCAAGACAAACAACATTCCAGACAACGAAAAGGAAGGATGAACAGACACGTCACTGATCTCCTCGAACTGGGCGCAGGTTTGTTGCTTCTTCGTGTGGCGGTGCGGTATTTTCTTTGCTTTTAATAGTTACTGGTAAACATCGCTTGCTATATGTGTGATCAATGGTAAAGGAGTAAAGGTATCTTCTGCATCATGATTCATTTGTACCTGGAGAAAACAAAACAAACACTGCATAACGATTAATGGTAACTGCTATATGGCACCGACGGCACAACGATGACGATGGTAACAGATATACAGTTCCTGGCAATGATAGCAATGATGGTGCTTGTGACATGAGGAACATGAATACCAATAAATAATGGTTGAACGGTTAAATGTCACAGAAAGTCCGCCCAGCAAGATTTGGTCAGTCCTCACTCGGAGAGGTTAACTGGGTCCTCGCTCAGAGAGGTTACTGAGTCCTCACTCCAGAGAGGTTAACTGAGTCCTCGCTCAGAGAGGTTAATTGAGTCCTCGCTCAGAGAGGTTAACTGAGTCCTCGCTCAGAAAGGTTAACTGAGTCCTTGCTCAGAGAGGTTAATTGAGTCCTCGCTGAGAGAGGTTAACTTGAGTCCTCAGTCAGAGAGGTTAACTGGGTCCTCACTCCAGAGAGGTTAACTGAGTCCCCAGTGGATGACGGGTTACACTGGAGTCATCGGTCAGTAAGAAGTGACATGATCAGTGCTCACTCTGTGAGGGTTAGAGAGTTAAATCACTCGGAAGGGGTTGCGACAGTGGTGTCTTCGCTGGAGATGCGCCTTACAGGCCGGTTGAGCACGTGCACACGGCGGTGCGCGGTGGACAGCGACAAAACCTGAGGGTCTGACCTGAGTTGGGGGACATATTCCTTCAGCTCCTCCATCTTCAGGCGTAAACCTCGCGCCGGAAGTAGGCATCCCCTCAAGATGGCGGCCAGGGTGTCGGACACGTGACTGCAGGCGTCCATGCCCAGCATGGAGGAGGGGTGGACTTTGGCGCGGAACTGCTGCAGGCTGAGCGAGTGGCGGTACTGGCGGTACGGCTTCTCCTGAAGGCACGTCTCCCACACCAGCAGCCCGAAGCTGTACACGTCGTCCTCGGTGGTATACAGCTCGTCGCGCAGCACTTCCGGCGACAGGCAGACGAAAGGGTCGGCGGAAATGTGGTCGGCGTCCGGCGGCAGGCGGGCGTGGCGAGGCAGACAGGCGCCACATAGGCGGGGATCGCCGTCACCGTTCACCTACATCACAGACAGCGACAGCAGTCAGACGGGGATGTTGCAACATGACGCACACTGTTGAGGAGTTGGTACCCTGACCTACTACCCTGACCTACTAAGTGCCGTCAGAAGAGGAGGATCTTTACTATGATATGCTGAGTGCCGTCAGAGGAGGATGATATGCTGAGTGCCGTCAGAGGAGGATCTTTACTATGATATACTGAGTGCCGTCAGAGGAGGATGATATGCTGAGTGCCGTCAGAGGAGGATCTTTACTATGATATACTGAGTGCCGTCAGAGGAGGATGATATACTGAGTGCCGTCAGAGGAGGATCTTTACTATGATATACTGAGTGCCGTCAGAGGAGGATGATATACTGAGTGCCGTCAGAGGAGGATGATATACTGAGTGCCGTCAGAGGAGGATGATATACTGAGTGCCGTCAGAGGAGGATCTTTACTATGATATACTGAGTGCCGTCAGAGGAGGATCTTTACTATGATATACTGAGTGCCGTAAGATGAGGATTTTTACTATGATATATTGAGTGCCGTAAGAGGCGGAGTTTTTACTATGATATACTGAGTGCCGTAAGATGAGGATTTTTACTATGATATACTGAGTGCCGTAAGAGGCGGATTTTTTTTACTATGATATACTGAGTGCCGTAAGAGGCGGATTTTTTACTATGACATACTGAGTGCCGTAAGAGGCGGATTTTTACTATGATGTACTGAGTGCCGTAAGAGGCGGATTTTTACTATGATATACTGAGTGCCCATAAGAGGCGGATTCCTTATGGTTTATGGTAGAGATGGGGGTGAGATGGGGGTTTACACCATGACATACTGATGACAGAGAGATGGGGATGGTATTTATACTGTGACGTACTAATGGTAGAGAGATGGGATTTATACTGTGATGTGCTGATGGCAGAGCGATGGGGATTTTTATCGTGACGTACTAATGGCAGAGAGATGGGGATTTATACTGTGACGTACTAATGGCAGGGCGATGGGGATCTATATTGTAACGTACTAATGGCAGAGAGAGGGGGGAGTTTGTACTGTGACGTACTAATGGCAGAGAGATGGGGATTTATACTGTGATGTACTGATGGCAGAGAGGTGGGGATTCATACCGTGACGTACTAATGGCAGAGAGATGGGGATTTATACTGTGACGTACTAATGGCAGAGAGATGGGGATCTATACTGTAACGTACTAATGGCAGAGAGATTGGGGGGGGGGGGGTTGTACTGTACTGTCACATACTGATGGCTGAGAGATGGGGATTTATTTTATGACATAATGATGTCGGTGAGACAGACTTCTACTATGACATAATGATGGCAGTGTACTATGACATAAGTGATGGCGGTGAGACAGATACTTATACTATGACATAATGGTGGGGATGAGACAGATACTTCTACTATGACATAATGATGGCGGTGAAACAAAGACTTCTACTATGACATAATAATGGCAGTGTACTATGACATAATGATGGCAATGTACTATGACATAATGATGGCAGTGTACTATTACATAATGATGGCGGTGAGGCAGACTTCTACTATGACATAATGATGGCAGTGAGACAGAGATTTCTACTATGACATAATGATGGGCAGTGTACTATGACATAATGATGGCAGTGAGTTAGATACTTCTACTATAACGTAGTGATGGCGGTGAGACAGAGACTTCTACTATGACATAATGATGGCAGTGAGACAGAGACTTCTACTATAACGTAGTGATGGCGGTGAGACAGAGACTTCTACTATGACATAATGATGGCAATGAGTCAGAGACTTCTACAATGACATAATGATGGCGGTGAGACAGACACTTCTACAATGACATAATGATGGCGGTGAGACAGACACTTCTACAAATCTACTATGACATAATGATGGCAGTGAGACAAGGACTTCTACAATGACATAATGATGGCGGTGAGACAGAGACTTCTACAATGACATAATGATGGCGGTTGAGACAGACACTTCTACTATAACATAATGATGGCAGTGAGACAGAGACTTCTACTATAACGTAATGATGGCGGTGAGACAGACTTCTACAATGACATAATGATGGCGGTGAGACAGACACTTCTACTATGACATAATGATGGCAGTGAGACAGAGACTTCTACTCTGACGTAACGATGGCGGTGAGACAGAGACCTACTATGACATATTGATAGCAGTGAGACAGACACTTCTACTATGGCATAATGATGGCTGTGAGACAGACTTCTACTACGGCATAGTGATGGCAGTGAGAGGGAGACTTCTTCTATGACGCATTGATGGCGGTGAGAGGGAGACTTCTACTATGACATAATAATGGCAGTGTACTATGACATAATGATGGCAGTGAGACAGAGACTTCTACTTTGACATAATGATGGCAGTGAGAGGGAGACTTCTGCTATGACATAATGATGGCGGTGAGAGGGAGACTTCTACTATGACATAATGATGCCGGTGAGACAGAGACTTCTACTATGACATAGTGAAGGCAGTGGGATAGAGACTTCTACTATGACATAATGATGGCGTTGAGACAGAGACTTCTATTATGACATACCGATGGCGGTGAGACAGAGACTTCTACTGTGACATAATGATGGCGGTGAGAGGGAGACTTCTACAATGACATAATGATAGCAGTGTACTATGACAATGATGGCAGTGAGACAGAGACTTCTACTATGACATAATGATGGCGGTGAGAGGGAGACGTCTACTATGACATAATGATGGTGGTGAGAGAGAGACTTCTACTACTATGACATAATGATGGCAGTGAGAGGGGACTTCTACTATATTACATAATGATGGCAGTGAGAGGGAGACTTCTACTATGACATAATGATGGCAGTGGGAGGGAGACTTCTAATATGACATAATGATGGTGGTGATGGAGAGACTTCTACTATATTACATATAATGATGGCGGTGAGAGGGAGACTTCTACTATGGCATAATGATGGCAGTGAGAGGGAGACTTCTACTATGACATAATAACGGCGGAGGGAGAGAGACTTCTACTATGACATAACGATTGAGGTGAGAGAGAGACTTCTACTGTGACATAATGATGGCGGTGAGAGAGAGACTTCTACTGTGACATAATGATGGCGGTGAGAGAGAGACTTCTACTGTGACATAATGATGGCGGTGAGAGAGAGACTTCTACTGTGACATAATGATGCGGCGGTGAGAGGGAGACTTCTACTATGACATAATAATGGCGGTGAGAGAGAGACTTCTGCTATGTTACATAATAACGGCGGGTGTGAGAGAGTTCTACTATGACATAATGATGGCGGTGAGAGAGAGACTTCTACTGTGACATAATGATGGCGGTGAGAGAGAGACTTCTACTGTGACATAATGATGGCGGTGAGAGAGAGACTTCTACTGTGACATAATGATGGCGGTGAGAGAGAGACTTCTACTGTGACATAATGATGGCGGTGAGAGAGAGACTTCTACTGTGACATAATGATGGCGGTGAGAGAGAGACACTTCTACTATGTTATAATGATGGCAGTGAGACAGAGTCAGAATGGAGCTGATGCGTCTGAGCTGCGTATACGCGGCGGGACGTGCTGTGATGTTGTGTTGACTGCCTCCGGCGTGAGCTCAACATGTTCGAGGCACTGGAGGCAACGAGGCAGTCGATGATCTTGCCAAGATTGTTTTCAAGTAAGGACTGTCCAGATCATCTAGCCCCTGTGCAGTTCATGGCTACGTCAGAGACCTCTGGCAGCAGGACTGGAATATACCAACGGACAGTAAGCTCTGCCAGATCCACCCGACCTTGAAGGAAGTAATACCCTGTGCCACTGGTGGTCGCGAACGAGATACAGTTCTGGACCCATTATACACAGGCCATTGCTTTTAAACAGACACTTCTCTTTTCCAGAAGTGAAGAGGGTCTGTGCTGCATACCATGTGACTAGCCGCGCACTATGACACATGTTTTCAAACAGAGTTTGAGAGTTAGCATGACATTAGACTGGAGCTTTTTTTAAAGAACAGACTCTACAGAGTCTGTCTCCTCCCGGATTCGATTGTGGGGTTTCTGGGGGAGAAAAACGTTTTTCACTCGATCTGAATTCTGTTGAGAAAAAAAAGGAACCAGTGCTGAACTATTTTGAATATGTTTTGAGTGAATATTTTTGTCTGTTTTTGCTGTTGTTTTACGGTAACGGAATCGATCTGACACAGTAAGATCTGTGACACGATACCCTGCAATTGGCTGAGGGGGGTAAACAGTGAAACAAAAAAGTGCAAGAATTTCCAGAACTCTTCAATTTACGAGCAGGGCAGACCCCCATCCCTTTTAACATCATCTGTCTGACATCATTCTCTCTGCCATCATCTCTCTGCCGCCATGATCTCTCCGCCGCCTCTCTCTGCCATAATCTCTCTGCCATCATTCTTTCCTCCCCCCCCTCTCTCTCTCTCTCTCAGCCATCATCTCTCCGCGCCTCTCTCTGCCATCTTCTCTCTGCCATCATCTCTCTGTCCTCATCTCTCTGCCATCATCTCTCTGCCATCATCTTTCTGCCTCTCTCGCTCTCTCTCTCTATCTCTCATATCTGCCATCATCTCTCTGCCATAATCTCTCTGCTATCATCTCTCTGCCCTCTCTCTCTCTCTCTGCCATCATCTCTCTGCTATCAGCTCTCTGCCCTCTCTCTCTCTCTCTCTCTGCCATCATCTCTCTGCCCCCCCCTCTCTCTCTCTCTCTCTCTCTCTGCCATCATCTCTCTGCCATCATCTCTGCCCCCCCCCCCCTCTCTCTCTCTCTGCATCATCTCTCTGTCCTCTCTGCCTCCTCTCTGTCCCCCACCTCCTCTCTCTCTCTCTC
>JADBJO010002077.1:125000-145000 GCA_016801955.1 Conus betulinus
AAAGCAGATGTTGTCCGCCGTCAGGTCCGGATGTAGAGGGCGCCGAAGCCTCGCAGCATGTCTCTGAGAGGCTCCAGGTTCTCCATGAGAGCCGTCAGCTCTTTGCGCTGCGACAGGTAGTTCCGGCGGTTGACTCTGATGTCGTCCATCTGCTGCTGCTGGTTTTTGACGATGAACCTGCACCTGCCAGACACACACACACGCACGCACGCACACACACGCACACGCACACGCACGCACGCACATCAGACACCCTGTGACAACTAGTCTGGGCACACATAAAATCGATGTCATAAGGCAGAAAGAGAATAAGGACAGAGAGAGAGAGAGAGGAAGCAACAGCGAAAGAGCGAAAAGAGGATCGAAAGCATGAGAGACAGACAAACAGAAACAAAAAAAAAGAAAAAAGAAAGAAAGAAAGAAGAAGGAGAAGGAGAGAAGGAAAAGAAGAAGAAAAAAGAAAAAGAAAGAATGAAAGAAAGAAAAAAAGGCAAGAAAAGAAAAAAAGGCAAGAAAAGAAAACAAAAAAGAAAGAAAAGAAGAAGTCTCACGTGGGGATGCTGTTCTCTACGTCAGCGATGAAGGAATCCATCTTCTCGTGGTACTTAGCGGACATCTGCAGCAGACAGCCCTCAGTCTCACAGACCACTTTCACTATCTTCTCCGTGCGCTCCGTCAGGTACTGTTCGGCGTTGGAATTTGAAGAAAGAGGCCCTCCTCATCCTCTGGACCGTCCTGCCCAGAGCGGTCAAGGGGCCAAAGATCCGAGCCACCACCGGCCCACCACCACCCTGGGCACACTGGCCATCGTGGCCTCCGAGGAGGTGCTGCCGGTGGACAAGGTGTGCGTCACGAGGGACACGTGCTTCAGCTGACCCAGGCGGAAACGGCCCCGCTCCTTGTACAGCCGAGCAGCTCCTGGGCGTCCTCATCCTCCGTGTCTGTGGACGTGCTGCTGGAGTTGGACGACACGGAGGAGGCGAGGGAGGAGGCGTCGTTCATGTCACTCAGGATGGAGTTGATGTCGTCGTCCACCAGCTTCAGCTCTTCCTGAAACAGGGTCTTCAGCGAGTTGTGCAGCTCCTGGTCCAGACCCAGGAAGCAGATCTGGTTGTCCACGGTGTCGATGATTCTCTTCATGATGATCCGGTCCACCTCTTCTTGCCAGCGCTGGATCTACAACACCCCCACAGTCGCACGTGTAATGGGTCAGGCGGTGCGCCTACTGCTTTCAATGATCACTTGCTGGACTGTGCTTAGTTCCCTACCTACAGCCCTTCTCGATGACATACTGCATTGGTTTAGTTCTACATCTGCGTCCCTCTTACTTACATGTGATACAGTGCTTGGGTCTGCACTTATAATCCCTATAATCGCATGCTCAGACTGTGGATGGTTCTGCACCTACAACTCTTCACCATGATACGATATCCTGTGCCGTTGTATACCCCTCCGCCAATTACAGATCATACTGTGCTTAATTCTACACTTACACCCGCCCCCTAACATCCCCGACTAAATCCCATATCATTTTGTGCCAAGTACTGTGCCTGCATCCCCCCACAACTGCGTACAATACTAACATTGTCTGCACATACCCCCCCCCCTCCCCCACCATTCCCTAATCACGAACTATATTGTACTAAGTTCTGCGCTTACTTCTTCATATTCATATACTACAATGTACAATACTCGATACCCATATTCCCTGACAGTCACATACTATACTATACTAAGTTCTACGCTTACTTCTTCATTATATCTATATACTATAATGTACAAGGTTCTACACCTACATTCCCTGACAGCATACTATCCATACTATATTGTATACTGAGTTCTGCGCTTACATCGCCCTGCACCTAACTTATTCACCATGATACGATATATCCGCCATTTGCTCTATTGCACTCAGTTCTACGCACTATACAATACCATTGTCTTCCTCCCATTCCCTAATCACGTACTATATTGTACTAAATTCTGGTCCTACATATACCTCCCGTAATACTCGATACCCACTCCCTGAAGTCACATACTATACTACTAAGTTCTACACTTACTTCCAATCTATATACTATAATGTACAAGGTTCTACACCTACATTCCCTGACAGTCTCATACTATATTGTACTGAGTTCTGCGCTTACATCCCTATAATTATTTGCTATATTGCACAGTTCTACGCCTATACCCCCTTCCTCCCAATCACGTACTATATTGAACTAAATTCTGTATACCTCCCGTAACTATGTACTATAATGTACTTATTTCTACACACGTAACACTTCCCCCAAATACTAGACTACACTAAGCTCTACACCTACACTACTATTTATATACTATATTGTACTTGGTTCTACACCTATATCCCCATAATCGTATATTACATTGTACTTAGCTTACATCTACGTTCCCCTACGATAACACACTTACTGTGCTTATTTCTGCACCTCATATCCCCATAGTAACATATAATACTTTACTTACTTCTACAACTTCATGCCCTCACAATGACACACTATACAGTACTTTGACACACTACACTGTACTTACTTCTACTGTTACAACCACCACAGTTATATAATACTATACAGCGCTTAATTCTACTGTTACAACCACCACAATAACATACTATACAGCACTTAGTTCTACTGTTACAACCACCACAATTACTTACTATACTGTGATTGATTCTGCATCTGATATCCCCATAATAACACACTATACTTTGTTTAGTTCTACAACTGCATGCCCTCACAATCACATACTATACTTCACTTGGTTCTCCTGTTACAACCACCGCAGTTACGTAGTACACTGTGTTAAGATTTACATCCAGATCTCCCTCAGGCCCCCGATCACATTATACTATGCTTACTTTTCACGTCTACACCCCCCCCCCCCCCCCCCCCCCGCCCACCCCCTAAACCACAAGTACCATGCTCAGTTCTACGTCTACATCTTTCCACCGTTGCTTAAAATACTGTGTGTTTAGTCCAGTGCCGGCATCTATCACAATCACATATTATACTAAGTTCTGTACATACATACCCCCCCCCCTCCCCAGTCACATATGATAGTGCGCTAAGTCCTACACCAACAGCCCCTACATCCCCCACCAATCACATGATATTGTGCTCCACCTACAGCCCCTACATTCCCCACCAATTACATATGATACTGTGTTTAGTTCTACACCTACAGCCCTTACATTCCCCACAAATCACATATGATACTGTGTTTAGTTCTACACCTACAGCCCCTACATTCCCCACCAATCACACATGATACGGTGCTTAGCTCTACACTTACATCTCTCACAATCACATACTTAATTGTGGTTAGCTGTACACTTACATCTCTCAAAGTCACATACTTTATTGTGTTTAGCTCTACACTTACATCTCTCACAATCACATACTTTATTGTACTCAGCTGTACACTTACATCTCTCACAATCACATACTTTATTGTGCTCAGCTGTACACTTACATCTTTCACAATCACATACTTTATTGTGCTTAGTTCTACACTCGCATCTCTCATAATCACATACTTTATTGCGCTTAGCTCCACACTTGCATCTCATCTCTCACAATCACATACTTCATTGTGCTTAGCTCTACCCTTACCCCCCCCCCCCCCCCTTCCAATAACCATGTGGAATTCTGTGCTTACTTTTATGCTTATTTCCCTTCCCAGTCACATCTCATATTGTGGTAAGTTCGCCGCCTACATCCCCACTGTCACATGCGTACTGTGCCTATGTCTTCACAAGTGGCATTAGTATACAATCTCCAGAGAACACGTCTTTGTATGTTGTGTTGGTCATGTGTTCAAAGTTGCACGTTCATACAGTAAACAGTGTGGTGTTAGATACATTTTTTTTCTTTCTGCAGTCAACACTCACTCCTCTGTGTGGGCTGTCACAATGGTGACGTGCTGACAAATCAGTTTGTCAGCTCTGTGTCTGATGTTTGTTTATATGGGGCGTGGGGTGTACAGTCGGCCATGCTGACATACCTCGATTTGTTTTCAATTCTATGATTATTACAACACGCACATGTTCTTTATCTTACAAGCAAACTCGTGTATGATTTTCTGACAAGTGACACACCATTCTGACATGCATATACTTTGATTTAATCGTAGTATGCAGATCATATTGAATGAGATATTGAATGATACCTTATTGCATACACATTGAATTCAAGCAAGTAAAAACAGTTGCAGTTTGAATAATAGGTCAACACCCGAGTCCCTCAGATACCAGTAACTCTTCCACACATCCAGACCCATCACAACAGGTCAAAACACCTTCAAAACAAACTAAAATGAATTAAGAAACCTTCAAAACACATTAAAAATCACACAAGAAACCCACTTGGAAACACGTTAAAGACATTTAAAAAAAAAAAACTTCAAAAAACACCCCAACACACCATATGGATTCAAGTACATCACAATGGCGAAGAGGCCAACAAACTGCGCAATGACAAGGCAATGCCCTGTATGGACATTAGATAATCCATTCTATCAAATTACCACGTAGTAAGTAAACAACAAGATGTTTTAGAAGCAAGGCATATGAATGGACCAGAAAATGAAAACGAATGGCGGACGACAATAAAATTGATAGAAAAATGTAGGAACCAAGAGAGAACAGAAACAGCAAAATTCCTTCCCCTCAATTTTCAGGTGGGGGATTTGACGTACACTCAACAAGCCCACCCTCCCCTCCCCGTCCCCCCCCCCCCCCCCCAAACACCTCCACGGGTGAGCATACGCAAACACCAGAAGTTGTTACTCATCAGTCGCGGCAAATAAAGTCTCTCTCTCTCTCTCTCTCTCTCTCTCTCTCTCTCTCTCTCTCTCTCTCTCACACACACACACACACACACATACGCACGCACGCACGCACGCACGCACGCACGCACCCCCCCCCCCCCCACACACACACACACACTAGGTCTTTATAAAAATGCAATTGATTTCCTAACTTTAGTGGCAAGTGCTTGCTTCTTGATTATCCCGCAAATATGTGCCACACTGACTTCTGCTTTCATAATTATGCCAAAAGCAGACTGCACGTCTTACAAACAGGTCTGTGACAAAGTGTATTAAATTACAGAAATACCTAAGTATCTAGCCCTCTCCAACTCTTTGAAATGTACTACATGCCTTAGAAATGAATCATATTTGTAAAACTAACCCTTAGTACTATGAGAACAAAATTTGCTGTTAAAGAAAAAAAAGAACTAACTTCTAAATACTACCAGGTTTATGAACAAGAAAAAAGAAAAGTAGAAAGCATGTCGAGATTACATTTATGCAACAAAATTGCCAGCAACTGTCGATGAGAACCATACGTAATAAACGTACAATATTATGAATAACGACGCAAACTAAGTAGATCTCCAGTCATAGCTCAGTGCCTTCAAATAGCAAGGGGCTAAAAACGCGAACCCAATATGTGAGGACAGAAAATATTCACAATGTGGTGGACTCGGAGATGGCTGTCATGTTATGAACAGCTGCTTTTAATACAAGCTGCTAAGACTGTCATGAACAGAACAGCTATATCGACAAATACTAGTACAAATCCTGTCGAAACATACAACCACACCCACTCAAATACACGCACACAGCTGCACGCACACACGCACACATACACACTCATGCACGCATGCACGCATGCACGCACTCACCTCCACGGGAAATCAACCTAGCACACAGATGACCCAGGAACACTGTTAAGACACTGTACACACAGGACAATAAAAGGCACTGCACACAGGGCAATTAGACACCGCACACAAGACAATAAAAGACATTGCACACAGGACAATAAAGGCACTGCACACGGGACAATAAAAGACATTGCACACAGGACAAAAAAGACATTGCACATAGGACAATAAAAGACACTGCACACAGGGTAATTAGACACCGCACACAAGACAATAAAAGACATTGCACACAAGACAATAAAAGACATTGTCCACAGGACAATAAAGGGACTGCACACAGGGCAGTGAGACACACTGCACACAGGACAATAAAAAAAATGCACACAGGACAAAAAAAGACAATGTGCACACAAGACAATAAAAGAAATTGTGCACATAGGACAACAAAAGACACTGAACATAGGACAATAAAAGACACTGCACATAGGACAATAAAAGACACCGTGCACACAGGACAATGAAAGACACTGAGCACAGGACAATAAAAGACACTGAACACAGGACAATAAAATACACTGCACACAGGACAATAAAAGACACTGAACACAGGACAATAAAGGACTGTGCACACAGGACAATAAAAGACACTGCACTGCACACAGGACAATAAAAGATACTGAACATAGGACAATAAAAGACACTGCACATAGGACAATAAAAGACACTGCACATAGGACAATAAAACACTGCGCACAGGACAATAAAGGACACTGCGCACAGGACAATAAAAGACACTGCAGACATGACAATTAAAAGACACTGAATATAGGACAATAAAACACACTGCACACAGGACAATAAAGGACTGGGCACACAGGACAATAAAAGGCACTGCACACAGGACAATAAAAGACAACATAGGACAACAAAAGACACAGCACACAGGACAATAAAGGACTGCACACAGGACAATAAAAGGCACTGGCACACAGGACAATAAAAGACACTGTACACAGAACAATAAAAGACACTGCACATGGGACAACAAAAGACACAGCATACAGGATAATAAAGGACTGTGCGCACAGGACAATAACAGACATTGTATACAGGACAATAAAGGCACTGCACGCAGGACAATAAAGACACTGCACACAGGACAGGTGTGTCTATAGACCTTCCCTCTACCCAGACTTCCACAGGCGATCAGTGACAAGTCTATCCTTTGGTCGATTTCTCTCTTGGTCTATCCCTTCTCTGTCTGAATCTTCCTCTATCTCTAGTTAATTTTCCTATGAAGATATCTTCATCTTGTCGTTGTCTACCTTTTCTACATGACAGACATCAGACCTGCTCTCAGCATTTCCTTATAGTGCCAAGCATTTGTCATTCATGGCCTATCAGCACATGTAGTCATTGTGACAAAACTCCCTAAAACACAATTTTGTCATTCATGGCCTATCAGCACGTTTAGTCATGTGTGACAAAACTCCCTAAAACACATTTGTCATTCATGGCCCTATCAGCAATTTAGTCATTGTGACAAAACCGCCTAAAACACATTTGTCATCATGGCCTATCAGCACATTTAGTCGTGACAAAACTCACTAAAACACATTTGTCATTCATGGCCTGTCAGCGCATTTAGTCATTGTGACAAAACTCCCGAAAACACATCGCTCATTCATGGTCTATCAACACAATTAGTCATTATGACAAAACTTCCTAAACACATTTGTCACTCAAGACCTGTCAGCACAGTAAGTCATTGTGATAAAAAGTCCCTAAAGCACATGCCATTAATAGCGCATCAGCACAGTTAGTCATCGTGACAAAACTCGGCCAAAACATATTACAGGCGACGAAATAAAGATATTTCCATTGTCAACCCTACCTGGATAGAACAACACTTCATGCTTCACCCCTCCCCACCCTCCCCCCTGCAGTTGGCTAAGAGGTAAGGAACATGGATTGAATTGCTTCCAGCGTACAACCACAAACATTCGGGTCAAATGCATTCGTGAATACCAGTGCTCCGTTGTTAACACCATCGGGACAGCAATATCAAACGTTATGTGGATTGACAATGATTAGGATGCAAGCAATCAGTGTTAAAAAAATCACAGATCACCAAATTTGTTCTGTCAGACATAAATTCACTCATCAATATTTGCGTAGGGTCAATAATAAAGAAGCACCAAAATAAAATACGTTTTTTTAATAATAATCTGGAAACACGCACGCACGCACACACACGCATAAAACACACCCACACAAGCACGCACGCGCGCGCGCGCGCGCACACACACACACACACACATACACACATGCACACACATACACACGCACACACACACACATACACTCACTCACACACACACACACACACACACACACACACACACACACACACACACACATACATACATACATACAGTCAAACAGACAGACAGACATATGCACATACATACATCATGGATACATACACACATACGTACACCCATACTTATATGCACGTATGCGTGAATAATTCGGTACAATTTTAGGATGACGGAAGGCAAGTTAGCGCTGTCGTTAACATCAGAAAGCAGCAATGGATACAAAGCACGGTTCCACTGCAGGCAATGTCAGCTAGTGCCAAGATGGACTATGGCACTGTGTCGACAACACCAGGCCAGAGGAGGGGGGGGTGGGGGTGGTGGAGGAGGGGGGGGGGAGAGCCCCAACTTCCTGCCACTGACCCAGTGATTGCCTAACCATACCCACCTGCTGTTTTTCTCTTTCAGTTTATGGGGTCCATCATTGTTCTGTTCATT
This sequence comes from Conus betulinus, assembly GCA_016801955.1. Lineage (NCBI taxonomy): Eukaryota > Metazoa > Mollusca > Gastropoda > Neogastropoda > Conidae > Conus > Conus betulinus. The sequence goes on from JADBJO010002077.1 coordinate 133,510, forward strand.
GTAAACAAACCACCAACATGGCGTCATTTAGTTGTTAAAGAAGGATATCATTGTCATGTTCAATGTAACAAACCAACAACATGGCGTCATTTAGTTGTTAAGGAGGTCCGTCATTGTCCTGTTCCCCCAACATGGCGTCATTGAATTGTAAATGAAGGATATGATTGTCCTGTTCATTGTAACAAACCGCCAACGTGGCGTATTTCAGTCATTAATGTGGTCCGTCATTGCCCTGTTCATTGTAACAGACCCCCAACATGGCGTCATTTAGTTGTTAATGAAGGATATCATTGTCCTGTTCATGGTAACAGACCCCCAACATGGCGTCATCTAGTTGTTAATGAAGGATATCATTGTCCTGTTCATTGTAACAGACCCCCAACATGGCGTCGTTTAGTTGTTAATGAAGGATATCATTGTCCTGTTCATGGTAACAGACCCCCAACATGGCGTCATTTAGTTGTTAATGAAGGATATCATTGGCCTGTTCATTGTAACAGGCCCCCAACATGGCGTCATTTAGTTGTTAATGAAGGATATCATTGTCCTGTTCATTGTAACAAACCACTAACATGGCAAATCTTAAATAAATGTCAGCGAACCGCCCGGAGAAATGTGGACAAACGAGTCACAAGACAAACCACAACGCGTTTCGACCCCTTAGGTCTTCTTCAGCTGCAACAAAAATGAAACAAATATTTGTTTCATTTTTGTTGCAGCTGAAGAAGACCTAAGGGGTCGAAACGCGTTGTGGTTTGTCTTGTGACTCGTTTGTCCACATTTCTCTGGGCGGTTCGCTGACATTTATTTAAGATTTGTTTAGATTTCCGCCTGCAGTCGTTTCACTTTGCACTAACATGCCGTCATTTAGTTGTTAATGAGGCCTTTCATTGTCCTGTTCATCGTAACAAACTACCAAACATAGGATATTTATAGCAACATTCTCCAAACAATTACGTTCCTACATACATTTTCGAAAGGATGTGACCATGCAAAATATATTCACTCTTCCTATCACCAGACAGTCAATATTCCAGGAAATAACATCACAGGTATCAATGGTAAACGATGTCTTCCTAATCTTCTGCTGTAGTAGAACAGGTTGTTGTTGTTGTCATCCTCCACCGTCTATCCCCACCTGCATGGCACATGGCGTGGATAACCGCAATATGGGTGGGGGTGGTGGTGGTGGTAACCATGACATGCACGTGTGGATGGCATTGATCGGTGGATGATGACAGTATATGAACGTGCTGACATTATTGATGTGTGGATGATCATGGTATAAACTTGTTGATATCAGTGAGATGTGTATGAACACGTTAAAATACGTGAGGTGTGGATAGCCATGGTATGAACGTGTTGACATTTTTTTTTTTAATGTGTGGATGATCAACGTATGAACATGTTGACATCATTGATGTGGGGAGGATTACAGTACAAACATGATGACACCATCAATGTGCGTATGGTCATGGTACTATACTGATGACATGATCATGGTCTTATCGTGATGACGTCATAAATATGTGTATGATCATATCATCTTGATGACATCATTAATGTGTGGATGATCATGGTATTATCTTGATGACATCATTCATATGTGGATGATCATGGAATTATCCTGATGACATTCATATGTGGATGATCATGATATTATCTTGATGACATAATTCATATGTGGATGATCATGGTATTATCTTGATGACATCATCGACGTGTGTATGATCACGGTATTATCTTGATGGCATTCATATGTGGATGATCATGGTATTATCTTGATGACATCATCGACGTGTGTATGATCACGGTATTATCTTGATGGCATCATTCATATGTGGATGATCATGGTATTATCTTGATGACATCATCGATGTGTGTATGATCACGGTGTTATCTTGATGGCATCATTCATATGTGGATGATTATGGTATGAACATAGTAAAACCTTTAAAAATTCAGATGATTATGATATATACACGTTTATGTCACAGATATGTCGATACCATGACATCATCAACCATGGAGGTGCACATCACCACGTTAAGAACACATTGACGTATTGAAGTGTGGATGACCATAGCCCGAACACGTTCACATTACTCAGATTAGATGACTATAGCATGAACATGTTCACATTACTCAGGTCAGATAATCATAGCATGAACATGTTCACAATAATCAGGTCAGATGACTATACCATGAACATGGTCACATTATTCAGGTTAGATAACTATAGCATCAACATGTTCACATTAACCAGGTTAGATAACAATAGCATGAACACGTTCACATAATTAAGGTTAGATAACTATAGCATGAACATGTCACACATTAATCAGGTTAGATAACTATAACATGAATATGTTCACACTGTTCAGGCCAGTTGACTTTTGCATGAACATGTTCACGTTATTCAGGTCAGATGGCTATAGCATGAACATATTCACATTATTCAGGTGAGGTAACTATAGCATGAACATGTTTACATTATTCAGGTTAGATAACTATAGCATAAACATGTTCACATTATTCAGGTCAGATGACTATAGGATGAACATGTTCACATTATTCAGGTGTAGATGACCATTGTGCGAACATGTTTACATTATTCATGTGAAATGACAATAGTCCGAACATGTTCACGTTATTCAGGTTAGTTGACTATAGCATGAACATGTTCGCATTATTCAGGTCAAATGACTATAGCATGAATATGTTCACATTATTCAGGTTTGATGACTATAGCATGAACATGTTCACATCATTCAGGTTTGATGACTATAGCATGAACATGTTTACATCATTCAGGTTAGATGACTACAGCATGAACATTTTAACATTATTCAGGTTAGATGATTACAGCATGAACATGTTCACATTATTCAGGTCAGATGACTATATCATGAACATGTTCACATCATTCAGGATCGATGATTATAACATGAACATGTTCACATCATTCAGGTGTAGATGGCCATAGCCCCCGAACGTATTCACATTGTTCAGGTGTAGAAGACCATAGTCTGAACAAATTCACATTGTTCAGGTATAGATGACCATAACGCTAACATGTTCGCTTTATTCAGGTTTCGATGACTGTGGTGAAAACATGTTCACGTCCTTGATGGCCGTGATATGGATATCTTTATCTCATTTGATGCATGCACTTAAGAGCACGCACGCACGCACGCACACGCGGGCACACACACACACACACACGAAGGCCTACCCACCTCTGCGGCTGTGAAGCTGGCGGGGCTGGGAGGCAGAGGCTGGAGACTCCAATCCAGCAGGTCCTTCCTCACTGCCTCGTCCTGCAGTATCTTCTTCATGGAGCCGCACAGCCGCTGGATGGCTTGCTGCACGTGCAGCCGGAGCTGCTGGGTGGTGCTGGTGTGCGCTCCTCCAGAGCCTTCAGTCTGGCTCGGGTGGTCTTGAAGCGGACCATCAGCTGGTCGTCCGTCATGGCGCAGTGGTGGACCGCCGTCTGCAGGAAGCTGGTGCTGGCATGCAGGAAATGTTTCAGCCACCTGCCACACGTCGTGCCCCGACACCCTTTTAGTCGCCGTCACCAGGGGACACAGCTCACGGCACGTGAATCTGGCCCATCTTCCCTTTCTCCCTCCACCTCCTCTCCCATCAAGGTCGGTGCACAGGTCATACCGTGTGAACCAAGCCAGTCTTTCCTTCTTCAGCACCCCCTTCAACACCCCCTCCCCCTCTTATCATCTCATGTCACATGAACCAAACTAATTTTCCGTTTTCAGCTCCTCCTTCTCTCCTCCCCCCCCCCCCCCTCCTTCCTCCCCTTTCCTCTTCACCATCCGATGTCAAGGCACATTCAACATCACATGAGCCACGCCAATTTTCTTTTCTTCAGCCCCTCCCCCATCCCCCCATCCCTCCCCGCCTCTCCACACACCCTCCAAGTTAGTGCGCAGTTCACATCAATATGAACTAAGCCAATCTTCTCTTCTTTAGTCCCCCCCCCCCCCACACACACACACACACACACACACACACACACACACACACACACACACACACATCTCCTTAAGCCGTTTAGTGCACATTTTACAAAGCATGAGTCAAGTCAATCTTCTCTTCTTGAGTTCCCCCCCTCCCCCTCCCCACAGACTTCTCTCCAACCCATACAGTTCACATTCCACATCACACGAGTCAAGCTAATCTCTCTTCTTAGCCCCCCCCCCCCCCCCCCCCCTCTCTCCAACCTATAAAGTGCACATTTTACATCACATGAGCCAAGCCAATCTTCTTTTCTTGAGTCCCCCCCCCCCCCCCCCCCCCCCCCCTCCTTCACAGACCTCTCTGCAACCCATATAGTGCACATTTCACATCACATGAGCAAAGCCAAGCTTCTCTCCTTGAGTCCGTCCCCCCCCCCCCCCCCCCCCCCCCCCCCCCCCCGCCCCCAAGACCTCTCTCTCCACCCGTATAGTTCAGATTTCACAAAGCATGAGCCAAGCCAACCTTCTGTTCTTGAGTCTCCCTCCCCCACCACCCTTCCCCCCCCCAACCCGACGCATACAGACCTCTCTCCAACCCATATAGTGCACATTTCACATCACATGAGCCAAGCCAACCTTCTCTTCTTGAGTTCCCCCCCCTCCCCTTCCCCCCTCCCCCTCCCCGACCTCTTTCCAACTCATATAGTGCACATTTCACAAAGCGTGAGCCAAACCAATCTTCTCTACTTACTTGAGTCAACCCCCCCCCCCCCCCCCCCCATACACATAAACCTCTCCCCAAGCCACACAGTGCACATTTGACATCGCATGAGCCAAGCCCGTTTTCCTGCCTTCCTCCCCACTCGTCTTGTGTTCCAGCAGTGTACGTGTCTGATTGGCATGGCGTGAGCCAATGACATCTGGCTGTTTGTTTTGACTGGACAAGACCATGTGAAGAAGGCTTAGACAGGATGGGAACGAAACGATCCCCATGCATGTGATGGCCATGGCATGAGCCAATACAATGGGTCTCTCTCTTCATTGGACACTGCCTCGACTCTGACTTCTCTCCTCCAGCTGGGCGCAAAATGGATGTGGAATGGAAAGAAGGCTGCTGGGAGAAGACAATGTGTGCTAAAGTAACGACAATAGCAACAAGAAAAACAGTGATCATAACAATGATGATGATGATGATGATGATGATGATGATGATAATAGTAATATAATAATAATAATGAGGATGATAATGATGATGATGATGATGATGATAAAAAGGTAGAAAATACCAGCCGCCGTGGCCAAGTGGTTAGCGTCGCGGACTCCCGGCTGGGAGGTCGTGGGTTCGAATCCCATCAGAGTCATGTGGGTTTTTCTGCCCCCGACCGGCTCCTACTCAGAGTTGAGTTTGCTGCAGACTCAGTTGGGAACACTGGGACCACACAGTCGAGTTTCATCCACTTAATGGATGCGTTTCCGAGAGTGTTGCTCAAATTTCCTGACCAACACTGCAGGGTGCCTGTATCTCGCGGGCCTGGTTGACGCCGGGATATATTATGAAAGGAAGCGTAGAGTACAGCCCTGTCATGTAGTCTCAGACCGAAATGGAAATCCGTAGCATCATCTTAATCATCCTCATTCTCATCGATCAGCATTAAAAAAAATGTCTCAGGTTCTGTGGCCCTTCATGCCCTGCTCTCATGGTGACCTCAATTTCGATGTCCTCTCCACGTCTGTGGCCTTGGTTTGGTTCCGTCGGGGTCACCGGTATCGGTGAGTCCATAGAGGCTGTCGTTGGACGGACGTGGTGGCGCCCTCCGGAGGGAGAGCTCACTCACGCCGGCTCCGCGACTAAGCAATTATTGTCGTCAGTAGGGGGCTTAGTAGGTGGTGTCCTGCGTATGTTAGATCAGAACAGGCGCCACTAAACACCACCGAAGTGACTCGGCAGCAGTGCAGTGTCTCCTCCGGTGGGTTGCCTCTTGACGACTTGACATTGACTGCTCCCTGTGGATTGCCGGGTGCCGTGGCTGCGGCGGGACCAGCCATGCTGTGGCTGCGGACGGGTGTCGGAATGAGCGGCGTGGGTGCACTGCCTCTGAGGTGGCGCAGAAATGGGGACAGCAAAAAAAAAAAAAAAAAGTAGAAAATAATAGAGAGAATTACAATGTTTATATAATAATAATAATAATAATGATAATAATAATAATAATAATGGTGATGATGTATGATGATGATGACGATGATGACGATGATGATGATGATGATGATGAAGATGATGATGATGATGATGATGATGGTGATAAAAAGGTAGAAAATGATAGAGAGAATTACCGTGTTTATCAATGTGTGTGTAACGATTCTGCAGCCAGTCTTATTTTTGAAATGTCTAATGCTGTCTTGGAAACGTCTGAAGGGCAGGGTGATCAATGTACGGAAGCAGAGGACGGGGATGGGGGTGGGGGCACGCACTGCTGGAACTGTCGAGGGGGTCGAGGGGACATGATAATGGACTGACCTGTAGCGAAGGTTGACAGTGTTTTTGTGTGTGTGTGTGTGTGGGGGGGGGGGGGGGGGGGGAGTGAGTAGGGGACGTGCTCAAGGACTGACCTGTAGTGAAGGTTGACAGTGTTGTTTCGTGCCTGCTGGAAGATGTCCTTCAGGCCGCGGAGCACGTGCTCATAGTCGTCAGTGATGTAGCGGGGGTCGCAGTCAACGTGCATCTGGGCGCGTTGGTGGAGGACAAGAAGAAGGCCTGGCGAGCCTCAAACCTGGGCCAGACGTCTCGAAGCTTGGTCAGGGCGTTGTCTTTCACCCGCTCACGTTGCTCCGGGGCACCTTGTCCCAGCGGTTCAGCACAAACATGGCGGCAGCGGGGTTGAATGAATCGGAAGAGTGTCTCTCTTCGTTGTACTGCAGGATGGCCCGCAGGAAGTCCAGCAACTGCCACGTCATCAAAGCCGTTAAGCGACAGGACACTACCGCACCCGTTAGGGGACACCGTGCCATCATGCCGGTTAAATGACATCACATCAAACCCATCGGTTAAATGACACTGTGCCATCGCATGGGTTGAATGGCGTTACAGTCATCCTATCGGTTTAAATGACACACCACGTCATCACATCAGTTAAATGAAATCCGCATCATCACGTTGGTAAAATGTAATTACACCCGTTCAACGACACCACCACGTCGTCACAGCTATTACATGACTCTCTGCCATCACACCTATTAAATGACACTTTGTCATCACACTTTTAATTGACACTCATGACACATATTAAATGACACTCGTCACACCTATTAAATGACACTATGTCATCACACCTATCAAATGACACTCATCAAAACTGTTAAATGATATAACTATATTACTATGTCATCACATCTATTAAATAACTATGTCATCACATCTATTAAATGACACTATGTCATCACCTATTAAATGACACTATATCATCAGACCTATTAAATGACACTATGTCATCACACCTATGAAATGACACTATGTCATCACACCTATTAAATGACACTATGTCATCACACCTATTAAATGACACACTCATTACAATTATTAAATGACATTATGCCATTAACCTATTAAATGACACCATTACACCTGTTTAATGACGTTATGTCATCGCACGTATTACATGACACTCATTACACCTATTAAATGACATTATGTCATCACACCTATTAAATGACACTCATGACACCTTTACATGACACTACATCATCACACATCTATTAAATGACACTATGTCATCACGCCTATTAAGTGACTCTGTCATCACACCTGTTAAATGGCACTATCTATTGATTGACATTATGTCATTTACACCTATTGATTGATACTATGCCATTACATCTATTAAGTGACACTATGTCATCACACCTATTAAATGCCGCTATGTCATCACACCTATGAAATGACACTATGTCATCATATCTATTAAATGACACTATGTCATCACACCTATTAAATGACACTCATCCCACCTTTTAATTGACACTATGTCATCACACCTATAAAATGACACTATGTCATCACACCTATTAAATGACACTCATCACACCTTTAATTGACACTATGTCATCACACCTATAAATGACACTATGTCATCACACCTTTTAAATGGCACTATATCATCACACCTAATAATGACACTGTCATCACACCTAATAAATGACACTATGTCATCACACCTATTAATGACACTATGTCATCACACCTATTAAATGACAGTATGTCATCACATCTATTAAACGACAGTATGTCATCACACCTATAAAATGACACAATGTCATCACACCTATTAAATGACAGTATGTAATCACACCTCTTAAATGACACTCATCACACCTTTTAAAAGATACTATGTCATCACACCTAATAAATGAGACTTTGTCATCACACCTTTTAAATGGCACTATGTGATCACACCTAATAAATGACACTACGTGACCACACCTAGTAAATGACACTATGTCATCACACATAATAAATGGCACTATGTCATCACACATAATAAATGACACTACGTGACCACACACCAATCAAATGGCACTATGTTATCACACCTAATAAATCGCACTTTGTCATCACACCTAATAAATGACACTATGTCATCACACATAATAAATGGCACTACTATGTTATCACACCTAATAAATGACACTATGTAATCACACCTAATAAATGGCACTATGTCATCACACCTGATAAATGACACTATGTCATTACACCTAATAAATGACACTATGTCATCACACCTATTCAATGACACGATGTCATCACACCTATTGAATGACCCTATGTCACCACACCTATCAAATGACACTATGTCATTAACCTATTAAATGTCACTATGTCATCACACTTATTAAATGATACTATGTCATCACACCTATTGATTGAGAGTATGTCATCACACCTATTAAATGACACTCATCACACCTATCAAATGACACTATGTCATCACACCTATTAAATGGCACAATGTCATCACACACCTATTAAATGACAGTATGTCATAATACCTATGAAATGACACTATGTCATCACACCTTTTAAATGACACCATTTCATCACACCTATTAAATGACAGTATGTCATCACACATATTAAATGACACTATGTCATCACACCTATTAAATGACTGTCATCACACCTATTGAATGACACTTTGTCATCACAGCTATTAAATGACTGTCATCACACCTACTAAATGACTGTCATCACACCTATTAAATGACACTATGTCATCACACCTATTAAATGACAGTATGTCATCACACCTATTAAATGACTATTATCACACTTTTAAATGACACTATGTCATCACACCTATTAAATGACACTATGTCATCACACCTATTAAATGACTCTCTACGTCACAACATCCGTTGAATGGCATCACGTCATCACACACCCATTAAGTGATATCACCTCAACACATCCGTTGAATGACTTCAGGCCTTCACATTCGACACGTAACATGGAACGCTAAGGTTTTTATATCAACAGTCAGTCTCCAGACTCATCAAACAACGCGCGATACACATTATTTGTTTTTCCATCTCACTCGTGTTTTGTCATCTTACATGATTGTCATATCGCAGATCAAAAATCATTATCCATCACATTACAGACAGTGCTCATATTTAGAGTAAGTAACCACACCCAATACATCACACATTGTACTCATATATCGTATTGAAAATTGCACATCTTGCATAACGCACAACACTCTTATCTTATGTCTACAGAGACATCCGTTACGAAACACAGCCCTATATAACACACAGTCTGCACGTGTGATATCAGGAATTATACTCATCAAATAACACAAGATACTCATCTCAGATCGACAGTTACACCCATTACTTTACACACAATATTCATTTCTCATAATTTATCAACAATCACATTCATTGCATAACACATAATACTCGTGTTTCATATCAACAATGATATCCATTACATAACATGCAAAACTCATGTCTGACGTCAACAATCACGTTCATTACATAATACAAAGTACATTTGTCTGATGTCTTCATGGACTGAGGCACACACACACAGAGGAAGACAGAGAGAGACAGACAGACAGACAGAGACAGACAGAGACGGACAGAGAGACAGACAGACAGAGGGAGACAGACAGAGATAGGCAGAGAGAGAGATAGGCAGAGGAAGACAGACAGAGGGAGACAAACAGATAGAGGGAGACAAAAGGAGGCGGACAGAGGGAGACAGAAAGAGGCAGCAAAGAGAGAGAGAGAGAGAGAGAGACAGACAGACAGACAGACAGACAACCAGCCAGCCAGCCAGCCAGCCAGACAGACAGACAGAGGCAGACCCGACGAAGACAGACAAAAGAAGGCGGACAGAGACAGGCAGAGACAGAGATAGAGACAGGCTGAGAGAGACCGTTAGACAGAAGCAAAAAAAAGACAGAAACATACAGAGGCAGACGGACTGAGCCAGATGGACAGACACAGACAGAAACAGACACAGAAGAAAAGACAAAGTTGTTGTGTGTCTGGGAGACAACTCACCCTGTCTTCATGGACTCCTCCAGCGTTGTCGGTCTTGATGACGTAGATATAGGCGGCGGCACTGGTTTTGTTTGACGTAGTCCATCGTGCACCGAGTCATAGCCTCGTTTTCGCCGATGCCCGGAGTGTCCACCAGCGTCACCCCGCTCTGAGGTCGCGTGGTTAAGTCATTAATGAAGTTTACCCCCCCCCCCCCCCCCCCGAATCGTAGGTTAATAATTGATTACAGGGAAAGACAAGGGTTAACGCTGAGTCACAGGGCAAGTCATGGATTAATGGTGAATCACGGGGCAAGGCATGGGTTAATGGTGAACCACAGGGCAAGGCATGGGTTAATGTTGAGTTACAGGGCAAGTCATGGGTAAACGGTGAGTTACTGGGCGAGTGTGGGGTTAGTGATGAGTCACAGGCAAAGTCCTGCATTAATGGTGAGTCACAGGCAGAGTCCTAGGTTAACGGTGAGTCACAGGGAGAGTCCTAGGTAAACGGTGAGTCATAGGCAGAGTCCTGCGTTAATGGTGAGTCACAGGGAGAGTCCTAGGTTATGGTGAGTCACAGGCAGAGTCCTAGGTTGACGGTGAGTCACAGGGAGAGTCCTAGGTAAACGGTGAGTCATAGGCAGAGAGTCCTAGGTTAATGGTGAGTCACAGGGAGAGTACTAGGTTAACGGTGAGTCACAGGGAGAGTCCTAGGTTAATGCAGAGTCATGGACAGGGTGCAGGGTCAATGTCGAGTCATAGGGAGAGTTCTAGGTCAATGAGAAGTCAGAGAGAGGGTGCTGGGTTAATGATGAGTCATAGGGAGAGTCCTAGGTTAATGGGGAGTCATGGAGACGGTGTGGGGTTAATAATGAGTCACAGAGAGAGTCCCAGGTTAATGGGGAGTCATGGAGAGGGTGCCATTTTAATAATGAGTCACAGGGAAGTTCCTAGGTTAATGGGGAGTTATAGAGA
>JADBJO010002077.1:155000-180000 GCA_016801955.1 Conus betulinus
GTGTGTGTGTGTGTGTGTGTGTGTGTTTGTGTTGTGTGTGGATAAGTATCATCTGTCGAACGCGGAGGTCGAAAAAAAAAAACAAATCAAATCGGTCTCTCTCTGTCTGCGTCGCTCTGTCTCTCCCCAAATATGTGTGTAGTGTGTGGTGTTTGTGCTGTATGTGTGTGGGTGGTGGGTGTGTGTGTGGTGTGGGTGTGTTGTGTGTTATTCTCTCTCTGTGCGTGTGTGGTTATTTTTTCTCATCTCATCTCTCACTCACCGTACACTCGTCTCGTTCTCTGGTTTTTGTCCCTCTCTACACAACCCTTTCTCTCTCACTCCCTCCTCAAGTGCAGGCGCAGTGGCAGGTCTCTCTCATCCTCTTGTCGTCTTTTGCTCACAGAAGTGGGGGCCAAATCTCTCTCGGTCTTCCTCTCATCTCTCAATCTGTGTTTTTTGCTGTCCCTCTCTGGCTCACCTCTCCCCCTCGTCTCTGGCACTCTCTCTCGTCACTCTCGGGTCTTTATCCGGGCCCCGCCCTTTGCGATCTCTCGGTGGCCCTGCACAAAGTACTCTTTTATGTGTGTATGTGTTGCTTTTTTTCTCCCTCTCCTGTCTCTCCCTCGCCCGCCCTTTACTCTCCCCCCACTCTCTCCTTCACCCTGTCTCTCTGGTCTCGTGTGTTTTTTTGCTCTCTCTCCAACCCCAAGGTCTCCTCTCCTCCAAAGAGGCTCTCCGGTCTCGTCGGGGAAAATAACACCCTCTCTCGTCTCCGTCTCCCAAATCCTGTCTCAGCACAAAAAAAAAAAAACAAAATAAAAAACACTACTAACAAAAAAAAAGCAAATTAACTGCAAAAAGAAAGAAAGGGGGGGGGTGGGCGTGAAATCTCCTCGTCGCTGTGTCTCATCAACGGTGTCTGAGCCATTGCTGTGCCCCTCCAGCTCGGGTACGAAAAACGCCTCAAAAACAACAAATGAGAAAAAAAAATCTCCCTACTCAATTCTCACTAGGCGAACCAACAAAAAAAAAAAAAAAGCCAACAATGTCAATAAATCTCTCCTCCGTCTCCCCTCACTGCCTCGACGGCAAATCCCACCTCACTCACGAAAAAACTCCTCAGAAATCTCTCGGCGGGGGCGTTTCCATCAACCCCGTCTTCTCTCACCTCAAAAAAAAATCTGTCAGCTCCGAATAAATTCTCCCTCCCCACTCCTCCGTCCTACTCTCCTCATCCTCTCTCTCGGGTGCTTTGTGGTTCCGGCAAATCTAACCCAATCTCAATAATCTTGTCCCTCAATCTCTCCTCCTCCCTCTCTCTTCACGCCACTTCTCTCTCTCCCCTCCCCTCTCCCCCTCATCAATTCAGCACGAACATCAAAAAAACCGACTAAGAAAATTCAAGAAAAGAAACTAGTACCAAAGGGGGGAAACAGAAAACAAAAAAAAATAAGACATAAACAAAAACAACACCCTAAAAAACTAACAAAACTCAATAGGAAAAACAAAAAGAAGAAAAGAAACAAAAAAGATGTGATGGAACCCCACATAGAAACCATCAATAGTACTCCGGGACATAAAATAAAGCTCGCAGAGTACCACAAAAACACCACCCACAACCCAACCAAGCACTCAGACACCTTACCAATCCAACCTTACCAACCAAAAAACCCCCCCCCTCCCTCCTCCCCCCAGCGAGCTACGCAGGATCTCCTCCCTCCTCTCCCCTGTTTTTTGCTCTCCTCTCTCTCCACTCTCTCTCTGGCGGTTCCCCTTCCCCCTCTCCCCCCTTCTACCCCTCCTCCTCTCCTCCCCCTTATCTCTCTCTCTCCCCCTCTCCCTCTCCTCCTTGCCACCCCTCCCCCCACACTCAGAATTTGTGGTTGCCACCCCTCCCCCCAGCTCAGAACTTGTGGTAGCCACACCCCCCCCCCCCCCCCATCCCACGCTCAGAACTTTTGGTCGCCACCCCTTCCCAGCTCAGAACTTGTGATTGCCCCCCCCCCCCCCCCCCGTTACCCCTCCACCAGCTCAGAACTTGATGTTACCCCCCCCCCCTCCTCTCCCCCAGCTCAGAACTTGTGGTTACCCCTTCCCAGCTCAGAACTTATCCCCCCCCCCCCCCCCCCCCCCCCCCACACACACACACCAGCTGAGAACGTGTCTCCCAATAGCTCAGAAGCACAAAAATGATGATCTGATGTTTTGTACTGCGGTCATTAGAAAACTGACTTATGTTTCTAAAAGTTTGCATTGTTTTCAAAGTCATAGCAACTTTACTGTTTATCGTCCGGTCCGGCATATTCTCCCAGTACACAGAGAGAGAGACTGACAGACAGACAAAGAGACAGACAGAGGCAGAGAGGAAACAAATACAGAGACAGAGACAGAAGGACAGACAGAGAGACAGGGACATAGAGAGAGAGAGAGAGAGAGAGAGAGAGAGAGAGAGAGAGAGAGAGAGAGAGACGAAGACAAAGACAAAGACAAATGTTTTATTGTCATAGCATTACAGTCTTAAGACAAGGGGGGTAAACATGAACAATTGTATGCACATAGCAATATTATTTACTGATTTCACACATGCATAAACATACATGTACACACAAACGCGCGCGCGCCACAAACAGCACACACACACACACACACACACACACACACACACACACACACACACACACGCACGCACGCACGCACGCACGCAACACACACTCACACACACACACACACACACACACACACACACACACACACACACACAGAGTGGGGGCATTGCCAGCTAGTCTGACAGACAGACAGACACAGTCAGATAGGCGGACAGACAGACACTCAAGCAGACAGACAGGACAGACAGACAGACTGCCCCCCCCCCCCCCCCCCCCCCAGCACCAGGGAGGACGCACCTGCATGTCGTAGAGTGTCCCTCGCTGTGCACGAAAGTGGAGCAGGACTCTCTCGCGGAACTCCTCCGTGTTGTTGCAGCCGGTCAGGTCCAGCTGCAGCTCCTCAACCAGGTCAAAGATCTCAGCTGCGTTCATCCGCAGCACCTCCTCCTCCCCCACCTCCTCCGTCGACATGATTGCTCGCCCCTTCCGCCCTGCCTGTCTCCACGAGGAACCGTCCTTCTCTGAAGTCCCAGAACAAATCGGCAATGGCCTCCTGTGACCTTCCTTATTGTCTTGCCCGAAGAAATCCACTACCACTCCCTCACGTTTTTGTAGTTTTTTTTTTTTCCTATGTCAGGAGATACTCACTGTTTTACCTCTTGCTTCTTTTCTTTGCTGCTCACACAAGAGCAAACGTGTCCAAATCTCTGCGGCAACTGGAGGTGTTAAATGGTTGATCTCCTGATGGACGCCAGGAAGCAGCCAGTTCTGGTGACGTCACAAAGAACTATGAACAGCGGTGTCTGAAACAGAGCATGGAGTCAAATGACCGCACATAGAATATCTCTTTCAGCTGAATGGCAGCAACCCATTCAGCCAAATGACAATCCGTTCAGCCAAATGACAACAACCCGTTCAGCCAAATGACAACTTATTCAGCTAAATGACAACAACCCATTTAGCTAAATGACAACAACCCATTCAGCTAAATGACAACAACCCATTCAGCCAAATCACAACCCATTGAGCTAAATGACAACCGTTAAAACAAAATGACTTCGCGTAGAAACAATTTCAAACCATTGAGCCAAATGACAACCATTTAACCAGATGACTTCACGTAGAACAAACCATTCAGCCAAATGACAACCCATTAAACCAGATGACTTCACGTAGAACAAACCATTCAGCCAAATGACAACAACCCTTTAAACCAGATGACTTCATGTAGAACAAACCATTCAGCCAAATGACAACAACCCTTTAAACTAGATGACTTCACGTAGAACAAACCATTCAGCCAAATGACAACAACCCATTCAGTCCAATGACAATACAGGGAACAACCCATTCAGTCAAACGACAACACGTTGAACAACCCACAACATACATACATACATAAAAAACATATACAAAGTACATGCATACACGTATATGCATACCTTGCATACATACATACATGCATACGTCGTTCGTGCATACATACGTCCCTACACACACACACACACACACACACACACACACACACACACATATATATATATATATATATATATATATATATATATATATATATATATATATATATATATCAGCGTACAGATGATAATCTAGTGTGATTCGCAGTCGTCCCTGGCTAAACAGTCATTGTGACTCGCACCGTGGCAACTAACGCTTCGCTACTGCACCGGCGCAGTTTCAATCGGGTCGGTGCAAACGGCAATTGTCAATCGCCCCCAAATACTTTACGACAAAGCCGTGACCTAGGTGTGCGCCAGTGTGTACAAGTGTCAGCTACCCAAACGATTTCAAAGCGAACTTGTCCCTAACTTGCGTGCGTGAACGTACGGGCGTCTTTTGGGGAAAGAATTTTGTGTCTACTATTTTGGGTTCTGGCTGTGATGATTTGACCAAGTGAAAATCCTACCGCATTACGTTCACGCATCTCGTGATCACGCTCGCTCTGTCTGTGTGAAAATGATGAACACCTGCAGTCCAAGAGCAATTTTGTTGTAGCTGCAGAGCAGATTACCTACCGACAATGTCATGCAATAAACGATGGCAAGAGTTGGAGCTCTGTCTCAAAATGACTACACCAGTACTCCATACTACACCAGTACTTCAGTGTCAGAACGGCAGGGAAACCAGCATCATGTATCTTACGTGTGTTCCCTTGAAAGATACTTTTTGAAAGATACGGTCAAGCATGGTCATGACAAGACGAAATGTCAGGCCTAAATGAAAAGACGCACGAAACACACACACACACACACACACACACACACACACACACACACACACACACACATATATATATATATATATATATATATATATATATATAGAGAGAGAGAGAGAGAGAGAGAGAGAGAGAGAGAGAGAGAAGAGAGAGAGAGAGTGTGTGTGTGTGTGTGTGTGTGTCAGAGTCAGCCAAAGCCACTCTAGGCCTAAAGAAGCATGTCCACCAGGACTGGTTTGATGAAAACAATGAAGACATCAACAAACTCTTAGAAGAGAAAAACACTGCCTATATCAACTGGCAGAACGATCTATCCTCCCATCTCCAAGAAGGATCGCTTCAAATACCTCCAGAGCAAAGCCCAGAGAGAACTGCGCACAATGCAAGACAGCTGGTGGGACAGGAAAGCTGATGAGGTTCAACGGTATGCCGACCTGAATTACTCCAAAGAGTTCTTCAACTCGCTCAAGGCTGTCTACGGACCACAGAGACCCAGCACCAACCCACTCCTGTCTGCAGATGGCAAGACCCTGCTGAAAGACAAGGACAGTATCACACAACGCTGGAGGGAACATTTCTCCACCTTACTCAACAGATCGTCCACAGTCGACTCTTCAGCCTTGAACGCTATCCCGGAGAAGCCGGCCCTGGAAGAGCTTGACCTTCTACCCAGCCTCAAGGAAATCACTAAGGCAGTGAAGCAGACGAGCAGTGGTAAGGCACCAGGCATGGACAGCATCCCAGCCGAGATGTACAAGGCAGCCGGTCCAGTGGCCCTGGACACTCTCCACGACATACTCTGCAGCGTTTGGGGGAAGAAACCATGCCACATGACTTTCGAGATGCCACTGTTGTCTCCCTGTATAAAAACAAGGGCAGCAAGTCTGACTGTGGTAACTACCGAGGCGTCTCCCTCCTCTCAGTCGCTGGGAAAATCCTTGCAAGAGTCATCTTAAACCGCCTGATCAGCGCTGTGTCAGAACCGTCACTGCCGGAGTCACAGTCTGGCTTCAGACCAGGCCGCAGCACCATCGACATGGTCTTCTCGGTGAGACAGGTCCAAAGAAAAGTGCATTGAGCAGCGGATGGACCTCTACGCTGTCTTCATCGACTTAACAAAAGCCTTCGACACGGTGAACAGGGAGGCGCTGTGGGTCATACTCTCCAAGCTTGGCTGTCCGAGGAAATTCACAAAATCATCCGCCTATTCCACGACGACATGGTTGGCCTTGTGCTTGTTGGGGGTGACAGCTCTGCTCTCCCTTTGAAATCTCGAACGGCGTCAAGCAGGGCTGTGTCCTTGCTCCGGTCCTGTTCAACCTGTTCTTCACGTGCGTGCTGAACCATGCCTCGGAGATCTCGACAGAGGCATCTACATCAAGTACAGGTGGACGGCTCTCTGTTTGACCTTCGTCGGCTGAGCGCCAAGACCCGAACAGTCGAGAGACTTGTGACTGACGCACTGTTTGCCGACGACTGTGCCCTGATGGCACACACAGAAGCGGATCTCCAGTTCATTGTCAGCAAGTTTGCGGAAGCCTCTCGGCTTTTTGGGCCTGACAATCAGCCTTGGAAAAACAGAAGTGCTCTACCAACCCTCCCCAGGCCCCAACAGTGCAACCTCCCCCCACCATCACCATCGGAGGCACCACTCTGAAAACTGTCGAGCACTTCAAGTATCTCGGGAGCGTCATTTCCAGTGATGGCTCTCTTGACAGAGAAATCTCTGCCAGGATCAGCAAAGCCAGCCAAGCTCTTGGCCGCCTACGTACTCGTGTGATGACCCACAAAAGCATCAAGCTCGACACAAAGATCAAGGTCTACAAAGCTGTTGTTCTCACTAGTCTCCTCTACGGCTGTGAGTCCTGGACGCTGTACCGGAAACACACGAAACAGCTTGAACGCTTCCACACGAGATCACTACGAGCGATATGGGCATCAAGTGGCAAGACCGAGTGACCAACCTCGAAGTCCTGGACAGAGGCCGGTCTGCTCAGCATCGAAGCCATGATAATGAAGGCCCAGCTTCGCTGGACTGGACATGTCATCCGTATGGAGCCTCACAGACTGCCTCGGCAGTTGCTCTACGGAGAACTGAGGCAGGGCCAGAGACCCAGAGGCCGCCCCAGAAAGCGCTTCAAAGACTGTGTAAAAGACAATCTGAAGCACAGCTACACGCCTGCAAAAGACCTAGAGGTTTGTGCCAAGACAGAGCAGTATGGCGAAGTCTAACCAGGAAGGCCCAGGAAGAATTTGAAGACAACCGCCGCAACCACATGACTACTGCAAGAGAGAAAAACGCAAGGCCCACACTCGTGCCCATGGGAGAAGGGCATCTGCACAGTGACATTGTCGAAATCGATAGTCTACCACGATATATATATATATATATATATATATATATATATATATATATATATATATATATATATGCGCGCGCAAACATGTACACACACACACACACACACACACACACACACACACACACACACACACACACACACACACGCGCGCGCGCGCGCACACACACACACACACATTAACACGCACGCACGCTCGCATACACACACACACACACATGTGTACACATGCACACCCCCCCCCCCCCCCACACACACACACACACGCACAAACATGCACACGCACACTCACAGTAACACACACACACACACACACACACACACACACACACACACACACACACACACACAGAGTCGAAGAGCAAGTCAATAAACCAGCCAAACATAGACCGTAAGACAATCCTGTAGCTACACACAGACAGACAGACAGAGACAGATAGTCGGTCAGACACAGGAGCAAAGGACAGGCAAGAACAAGGATGAAATTCCATCTCCTAGGAACGACGACACAGCTGACGTCAAACATGTGTCAAAAGGACGAGAATCGAGTCGGGTGTTCTGGGGTCCTGTACACTACAGCACGCATACCCTAACTTCTTTAAAAAAAAAAAATTCTATCCAAAACGCAGTATCAGAATGAAGTCGGCTGTGAAGAACATCACGAGCAGACACAAACAAAGAATGAATTATACAGAAAACGCATCAACACGCATACAATTTCAGTTATACGAGAAATAAATCGTAATTAAATATTGATGATGCAGAATAAATGCTAATACATCTACAATCAATTATACAGTCTAGACATTATTCCATAACAATTTCAGTCACAACAGCAGCATACACAAAGAAATGAATTATACAGTGTTTAATGTCAGTACGTTGAATACAATTTCAACGGGAATAGAGACCACAGCGTTCTACTCCGCTCCACCCCATATTCACCTCACACCGTAACCTCTCTCCCCTACCTCCCTCCCCCATCCCCCAACCTTCCCATGCCGACCCTTGTCTAATCACCCCCCCCCCCCCCCCCCCCCCCCCCCCCCCCCCGCAGTCACACAGATAGAAACAGAGAGAGAACAAGAAACACCCTGCATGATTCAGAGTGATATGAACATATATTCTTTTTGTTTGTTTGTTTTTAATCCAGACCCCCGCCAATTGGCGGAGTGAATTTTACAAGCACGCTTGACGAAGCCTTTTCATGAAATAAGGACAATGCAGGCATCAGTGTTAACAGAGTTCTCCGTTTCTCTCGAAATGGTACGAAATATACATAACGAACGAATAAGCAAAATTTGCCTTCATACACAACCCCTTCCCCTCCCGATGTCATTCCGAATACCCTACACATACATA
The DNA here is from genome assembly GCA_016801955.1 of Conus betulinus. Taxonomy (NCBI): domain Eukaryota; kingdom Metazoa; phylum Mollusca; class Gastropoda; order Neogastropoda; family Conidae; genus Conus; species Conus betulinus. The sequence continues at coordinate 163,550 of JADBJO010002077.1, forward strand.
CAGTGAGAGAGAGAGAGAGAGAGAGAGAGAGAGAGAGAGAGAGAGAGAGAGAGAGAGAGAGAGAGGAGGGTACAAGAAAGGACAGGGTGGAGGGGGGGGGAGAGAGAGAGAGAGACAGATAGGGAGAGAAAAGGGGGGGGGGGGATATATATATATATATATATATATATATATATATATATATATATATATATATATTGAATTCAAATTCAATATTTCTTGCAGTCATTGCAACACTTAGCTGCTCTGTAAGTTGCTGGAATGGTGCTCAGTACTTATCCTTGGAATTTATTGTTTTATTGTAATTTAGTCCCTTGCGGATTCATTCCAAGAACTGGCCCTCAGCACTTGTGTCTTAAGAGGTTATCTTTTTATATTTTCTACTTTTCACAAGAAAATGTAGTTTGTTTTGCTCTTTCATGATTTTCTTTTGCTTCTTAGGTGACACCTTTGGTTAGTTTTTTGAAAACTCAAGAAACATACTACGGTATTGCACACCAGCCTTTTTCTGGTATAGCATTCTTCTTAAAACCGAAAAAGGCAGAGGAATCAAATTACCATTTTCCGCGGTCACTGAGGAGAAACGATCAGTTTTCGAAATATCGGTATATGACTAGGAATTATAAGTTTTCGAATATCGGTATATGACCAGGAGTTATAAGTTAGTGAGCTTTCTCCCCATAGGAGATGGTCTCTCGCCTCGGAGACTATAAGCTTGCAGAAGGTTCATTTTGAGAAGCATTTATTATTCCCCATTCACCCACTCAAGCACATACTGTCAGTTAGGTAGAATCATCTACCACTGCAGATATGAAGGCTTATCACCCCCCCCCCCCCCCCCCTATTTCTACAATCTGAGACATAGAGCAAGCTTTGTTTATAATATATATATATATAGAGAGAGGGAGAGAGAGCGGGGATGGTGGTAGGGGGGGAGGGGAAGGGCAATGCGGGGTGGGAGAGAGAGGGGGAGAGAAGTATATATATATATATATATATATATACGTATATTTATTTATGTAAAGAGAGAGAGCGGGGATGGTGGTAGCGTTCAAGGGGGGAGGACAATACAGGGCGGGCGAGAGAGAGATTGATTCACGGACATGTTACGATATTATAACACACAAGGAAAGTCCTTCAAAAATATTGTGAGTGATGTGTTCCTTTGAAATGCCTGAGAGTGAAGTGTTCGTTGAGCGAGCTAAAAATTGGAGCCCACAGTGGACCACCAGAGCACTGACGACTTGTTTTAAATGATTGTTTTTGTTGTTTTTTTTTTCAGGGAACTTTGTGACAGTTTTGTGAGCATAACAGTTCTCACTAAACTGAAATCTGTGTGCAGTCTGAGATGATTCTGGACATAGAGATGCTTTCGTTATGTTTTGAGTCTGTTCTCAATTGAGGAATGCCTATTTTGGCAGTACTGGAAATAGCATAGCGGAATTCCCACAGGTCCAGATATACAACTGCTCTGTCCATGAACAGTAGTGAATCCATTGCATTTGGGAGGCGAGGAGGGGGGTGATGGGGGGGGGGGGGGGGGGGGGGGTTCTTCTGAGTTTCAAAATGTATCAGATCTCCACAGACAGGGGGTGGGGGTAAGTGAGGAGAGGGAGAGGGAGAGGAGAGGAAGGAGGGAGAAGCAGGGGGGACATGGTATTGGAATCAGGCGGACAGAGGGTGGGGGCTAAGTGAGGGGAGGGGGGGGGGTAAGGAAAGGGCGAGAGGCAGGGGGGGGGGGAAGTGGGTATTAGAATCGGGCAGACAGGAGGTTGGGGAAGGGCGGAGGGGATCGGGAGGGGAGGGGGGAGGTGGCGGGAGGGAGAGACAGTCGGGCAATGGACAGAGGCATGTTGTGCACTTGAATAAAAAAAATGATTTGAATGTGAAGTCATCCTTAAGAGCTGCTCCGCAGATGGATGGACTCCATCTTCTCCTTGGTGTGGTGGGAAAACATCATCCCCGTCAGTTGGTCTGTTCATCCGCTACTTCAATACTTCAATGAATTGATTAGATTGGGGGAGGGGGGGGGAGCCAAAGTGTTGTTTGGATGTTGTCGTGTTGGGTGGGCAGGCGGACAATAAAAGCCGCACGCGCCATGGGGAACATGGTGTACAGCAAAGTAATGAGCTGTGTCCACGTGCCAACGGATAAGGCTTCGGGGGGGCCGGTCGGTCGGGGGGGGGGGGGGGGGGGGGGGGGGCACGAGCTGACAGCCACACGGATGATCACGTCTTGGACCCGACAGTTCTTGGGCTCTGCGGGAAGCCATCGCTAGTGATGGTTCACAGAAAAAAAGCGGGGATACCAGGGGTCGCTGCTCCCGGGCAGTCTGTGTGCTGGGCTAACGTAGCGTAGGATGGTCTGTCCACTTATCCGCACAGCGGGCGGTCGCTCCGTGCCGCAGAGTCACAGATGATGGCGTGTCTAGAGAGGGTACAGTCACAGGTGACAGCGTGTCTACAGGGGCACAGTCACAGGGGACAGTGCGTCTACAGGGGCACAGTCACAGGGACAGTGCGTCTACAGGGGCACAGTCACAGGGGACAGCGCGTCTAGAGGGGCACAGTCACAGGGGACAGCGCGTGTCTACAGGGGCACAGTCACAGTGGGACAGCGCGTCTACAGGGGCACAGTCACAGGGGACAGCGTGTCTAAAGGGGCACAGTCACAGGGGACAGCGCGTCTACAGGGGCACAGTCACAGGGGACAGCGCGTCTACAGGGGCACAGTCACAGGGGGCAGCGCGTCTACAGGGGTACAGTCACAGGGGACAGTGCGTCTACAGGGGCACAGTCACAGGGGGCAGCGCGTCTAGAGGGGCACAGTCACAGGGGACAGCGCGTCTACAGGGGCACAGTCACAGGGGACAGCGCGTCTACAGGGGCACAGTCACAGGGGACAGCGCGTCTACAGGGGCACAGTCACAGGGGACAGCGCGTCTACAGGGGCACAGTCACAGGGGACAGCGCGTCTACAGGGGTACAGTCACAGGGGACAGTGCGTCTACAGGGGCACAGTCACAGGGGACAGCGCGTCTACAGGGGCACAGTCACAGGGGACAGTGCGTCTACAGGGGCACAGTCACACAGGGACAGCGCGTCTACAGGGGCACAGTCACAGGGGACAGCGCGTCTAGAGGGGCACAGTCACAGGGGACAGCGCGTCTACAGGGGCACAGTCACAGGGGACAGCGCGTCTACAGGGGCACAGTCACAGGGGACAGCGCGCGTCTACAGGGGCACAGTCACAGGGGACAGCGTGTCTAGAGGGGCACAGTCACAGGGGACAGCGCGCGTCTACAGGGGCACAGTCACAGGGGACAGCGTGTCTAGAGGGGCACAGTCACAGGGGACAGCGCGTCTACAGGGGGCACGCTGGGAGTGAATATTGGATTGATCCAAATGAACTATTTCCGGACCTGAATATTTCGGAGTGTATTCAGACCAGTTGTCGAAGTCAGACAGAATTGAAAATGGCTTGGACGTTTGAAGACTGAAGAGAGAGAAATAACGATAACGATAACGATATCCATCCTTTATTTTAAAAAAAAGACTATAGCCCATTTGAAGTGTGTGTGTGTGTGTGTGTGTGTGTGTGTGTGTGTGTGTGTGTGTGTGTGTGTGTGTGTGTGTGTGAAACAGTGGGGTTTGTAGTTTGTTTTTGTAATTATTGTTTAATGGTATGGTATACTGGTGACGGTAGTGATTATAGTGGATTGATAATAGTGCTTAGTGGTAAGAAAAAAGGGGAGGGGGGCGTTGGGGTGGGAGGGGGAGGGTACACAGTGGGGTTTGTGGTTTGCTTTGTAATTATTTTTATTGGTATAATATATTGGTGACGGTAGTGACTGCAGTGGATTGATAATAATGCTTAGTGGGAAGGGATTAAAAACAAAGCTTTCATGGGTGGTGATTGTGATGACAATGAGTAGTTATGTGTGGGGGTGTGGGCAATGCTAAGAATGATTGGAAAGGAATGGAAGTGGTTAATGGGTGAGAAGCTATCATTATTTGGAGGGAAAGGGGGAGGGTGGAGAGGGCAATGGGGGAGGGGGAACTCCTATCTCTCCGCCCACACACTAGTAGTAGCACTAGTAGTAGTAGTAGCAGTAGCAGCAGTAATAGCAGTAGTATCATTATCATTATTATTATTGTTATTATTACTATTATTGTTGTTGTTATGATTGAGTAGTAGTAGTAGGTGTCGTAGTAGGAGTAGTAGTAGCATCAACAATGAGTTATTACTATTAATGTTATTACATCTAATTACTTATACTCTCCAGCCAATCTAATCCTAACGCTCTCCACTTCCAGATTACCTGCACCCTCAAACCCTGGGCCCTACCCTTCTTTTTTTTTCCCCTTTGATTAGTCATGGCCTCTGTCGCTGTGGAGGTCCTGTCGTGTCATATCCAGCGGTCATTACACAATGGCACCTGCCAGGGAGCAATTGTGTCCCTTGACGGAACGCCTTGTGCGTGCCTGCACCCTGTGTGAACACAGCGCAGGCTTCCCAGGGTGGTGCAGGATTGCTCCCAGCTGGTTTGTTCGGCAGTTTAGGACAGTGCTTCTCTGGCTCCCATCCGCACCTCTGGGTGTGTCTTCTTCTTTTCTCCACCTTGCGGTTAGCAGTACCCTAAAAACCCAAACCCTACCCCCTCTTTATTTTTTTTTTAACTTTAAGAATTGCAGGGGATTAGTCATACCCTCTGTCACATAACTGTAAGCTTAACACGCTCCACAACCCCCTCTCCCCTCAACTTTGCTTTGCAACATTATCATTGGCATTTATTCATACCCTCCAACCATTCCCAGGACTCTTCGCCCTCTCTTTTCTTTAATCATTACTGATGATTGGTATAATCGGCATGTTAGCATAACGGTTTTATCTGCGAGGGTGTGTGCACAGGTGTGTTTTGTGTGTGTGTGTGTGTGTGTGTGTGTGTGTGTGTGTGTGTGTGTGTGTGTGTGTGTGTGTGTGTTCGATTCCACCGTATTATTTTGCTTGTTTGTTTAAGTATAGGCTGTCATAATTAGACAACATACACAATAAACGGTATAAAAAAAAAACCATGACAGGGTGGAAAACAGTTTTTTTTTCAACACCGATGGTGGAGTTAATACAAGAAGGCGATAGTCATTTAAAGAAGTGGTCAGAATTATTACTTTAAAGAAAGTTCTGCTTTGAAATGGAATGTTTAAAAAAAAAAAAGCGCTGCAACGGCAAATGCAGTTCACATAGCTATGTTTCAATCTTTATGGAGAAAGAAGAATGATCGATTGAGAAGAAGAATATCATACAAGAAAGTAGATCATGGTATGTACGCTGGATATACCTTTATATATGTATGCGATAAAAACTACGTGGATTACGAAACTGAGTGAGCACATCCGGATGAATTTCGATTGATAGTGGGTCCCAGAACTGGCATTCATCGACATAATAAAACAGCTTCAGGTTTGACGTGTTTTAAGCGAAGGAAAAAATTGGGAACATAGATATAGGTAGACAACACCAAAGTCACAGCCTCTGGGTCATAATTTGGTCATTCGGGACGGGGGGACATCTTCCTACAGAAGCTTCCCCCCCCCCCCCCCCCTCTCTCTCTCTCTCTCTCTCTCTCTCTCTCTCTCTCTCTCTCTCTCTCTCTCTCTCTCTTCCCCCCTTCTCCAATTCTCTCTCTCTCTATCCTCTCTCTCTCTCTCTCTCTCTCTCTCTCTCTCTCTCTCTCTCTCTCTCTCTCTCACTCACTCTCCATCTCTCTCTCTGTCTCTGTCTGTCTGTCTGTGCCTGTCTCTAATTTGAATTTCTCCGCATTTTACATTAAGGAAGGATCTTTTAGTCTGCATTAGAGTGCAGACAGTGGTGTCTTGCTGATTTGTCAGTATTAGTAACATGTATTGAACTGATGTGTGGTGTTGATTTGTCAGTATTAGTGATATGTATTGAACTGATGTGTGGTGTTGATTTGTCAGTGTGAGTTACTTACATTGAACTGATGGTGTGGTGTTGATTTGTCAGTGTGAGTGACATGTATTGAACTGATGTGTGATGTTGATTTGTCAGTGTGAGTGACATGTATTGAACCTATGTGAGGTGTTGATTTGTCAGTGTGAGTTACTTACATTGAACTGATGGTGTGGTGTTGATTTGTCAGTGTGAGTGACATGTATTGAACTGATGGTGTGTTGATTTGTCAGTGTGAGTGACATGTATTGAACCGATGTGAGGTGTTGATTTGTCAGTGTGAGTGACATGTATTGAACTGATGTGAGGTGTTGATTTGCCAATATGAGTGACATGTATTGAACTGATGTGTACGTGACAAAACAAATCATTAAGAGAAAGCCTTGGCCTAAAAACCTTCATCCTCGAATATAAAAAATTAACCAATCAGTCAACCAATCTCTCTCTCTCTGAAGAGTAAAACAACAACATCAACAACAAAAACATGATGTATAGAAGTGGTTCGCTGATACGAAACGCAAAATTTTCTGTTCGCCCGTTTATCAAGCAAGATAGTAATAAACTCTTTATGGTCTTGAACACATAATGATTGGGAGAAAAATATTCCTTGGAACTTCACTCTTTATTTCCACTTTTAGTGTATAATAATGATGATAATAATATCAACAACAACAATAAGGACAACACCAACAATAACAACAATAGTGATAACGATAATACTAGTAATAATAATAATAATGATAACAATAATAGTAATAATATTGATAATAATAATAACATTGATAATAATAATACGTGACGCCCGCTGACTCACAAACACCACAGTGAACTACGCGACGCTCACTGACTCACCGATACTACAGTGAACTACGCGACGCTCACTGACTCACCGATACTACAGTGAACTACGCGACGCTCACTGACTCACCGATACTGCTGTGAACTACGCGACGCTCACTGACTCACCGATACTACAGTGAACTACGCGACGCTCACTGACTCACCGATACTACAGTGAACTACGCGACGCTCACTGACTCATCGATGCTACAGTGAAGTACGCGACTATGACTCGCCGACATTACCGTGAACTATGTAACATTCAGTGACTCAACGATACTGCAGATAGTTGTGTGACACTCGCCGCACTCACGGACACTGCCGTTAACTGCTTGACGCTCACTGACTCTCATCATCACCACAGGTAACTGTGTACTCACCACGACACCACCACTGTGCCCTCCGTGTGGCCAACGTCACTGGGTCACTGTCCCTCCTGTGCCAACCCTGTCCTGTGTGTGGCCAACGTCACTGGTGTCACTGTGCCCTCCGTGTGGCCAACGTCACTGGTGTCACTGTGCCCTCCGTGTGGCCAACGTCACTGGTGTCACTGTGCCCTCCGTGTGGCCAACGTCACTGGTGTCACTGTGCCCTCCGTGTGGCCAACGTCACTGGTGTCACTATGCCCTCAATGTGGCCAACGTCACTGGTGTGCACTGTGCCCTCCGTGTGGCCAACGTCACTGGTGTCACTGTGCCCTCCGTGTGGCCAACGTCACTGACCATGCCCTCCGTGTGGCCAACGTCACTGATGTCACTATGTCCTTAACGTGGCCAACGTCACTGGTGTGCACTGTGCCCTCCGTGTGGCCAACGTCACTGGTGTCACTATGCCCTCAATGTGGCTAACGTCACTGGTGTGCACTGTGCCCTCCGTGTGTGCCAACGTCACTGGTGTCACTGTGCCATCCGTGTGGCCAACGGCACTGACCATGCCCTCCGTGTGGCCAACGTCACTGACTGTGTCCTCAGGTGTAGCCAACGTCACTGGTATGCACTGTGCCCCCCCGTGTGAAATGAACAAGGCCCGACAAATTTCCCACTACTCACTCTTGTTGGTGCTTGGAGTGAAAACAATGGTTGACCATGTTTGAACAGATTTTCTTTGATAGTCTTCAATCCGTAAAGACGACATTTATCCGGTATCTATTCCAGACGAAGCGGATTCAACGGGAAACAGACTGGCTACACGTCGTCTTTGGTTTGCCATCTCGGTTTCCTTTACGGTTGTTACTGTACGTGTCGGTCTGTGTGACTGGCCCGATTCTGTGCCCCTCTTTGCGATAGGCAGAAAGCGTCGTGGAAATTCACTCGTTAATGTCTCAACCTAGGGTAATTTACCAAAACATGGTAGGGTTTAAACACAGATTACGCCTGCTCTGCAGTTGTGGGGGCAGATACTACAGTCTGGGGTCTGACACAACACTGCTGCTTTTTGGAGCGTGTAGGCAGTGGAGGGGTAGGGTGGGACGGGACAGAAAAAGAATCATGACACATTACTCACCTGGGTTAGATCCTGTCGAGAGTCACCACTCCTGTTGGCAGCGCGGCACACCACGGCAGTGCGGGCCCCGAGCGCCGTCTCTGACGATCCCTGGGTGTCTTCCGGGTTGGGGGGGATTAGTGCGGCCGACTGCACGCCGCGTGGCACACCTCACAGGGCACGAAGTAACTTACGAATAGGCCTAACTACCTGATTGAATGCACCCTCCCCCCCGTCCCTTCTCTCTCCCTCTCCTCCCACTGTCCATCGGCTCATAGCATGGTAGAAACGTCATCGGCTACCAGGAAGTGGGAAACTCCAATAATCCCGCTTTGTCAGGGCGTGTGTGTGTGAGAAAGGTACAGGCCCACATGTCTCAGCGCTGCGCAAATCGCCCATGGCTTCCCACTCCAGCACACTGTCAGTGACCCATGTGAAGTGAAGCGAACAGTGCCCTGTGCGGAGCTGGGGAGACATTTGAGACGGGTGACCTCCAACCGCCGACAGTCGGTCACACCCACCCCTTCATCCTCCACCTCCCAAACACGTACCCGGGCTACACAGCGACACTGACACAAGTGTCGGTGCTGGGTAACTAGTTGTACAGCCACAAAGGAAGAAGAAACCTCACCCGTTTCCTCAGGAAAGACCGTGTTGGTGTGGAAAGGGGGCTGATTGCTGTGCTACAAACCAAATCCCGTGAGGGTCCGTGTCAGTCTGTCTACACATCAGTCGATCTCTGAAACCAGCCCTTCATCTGCTCCGCTGTGTGTTGCCATCAGGTGGGTGAGGTCTTCTGCTTTTGAGTCTCCCTACTGTCGACTTTTGTTTCCTTTTATATCTTAACACTCACTGCAGTCCGCTTGGTGTTGTCTTCAGCCTTAATTGCCCTCACTGTATACTTGTCTCTCTTTTTTTCACCCTCACTGCAGCTCGCGTGGTGTTGTCACTACTGTATACTTGTCTTTTTTTAATTTTTTTTTTTTAAACCTTATCTATTACTGCAGTCAGTCAGCCTGGTATTGTCACCTGCCTGAACTGTCCCCACTATATTCTTGTTTTTCTTTTTTTGTACTCCCAGTTCTTATAGAACAGGGAGTACTTTAGAATGGGAACGAAGAAATGCTGTCTGTGTGTCTGTCCGTCCGTTCGTGGTCAAAATGTGTTCCACTCGCTCCAGACAAAACTACTGGCCGATCTTTCTGAAAATTTGTAGGTATGTTCATGATGGGTCACGGATGATGCCTGATGTTTTCGTTTACCGTTATAGCTGTTACTAACGGCTGTAACGGCCTGTAACGGTTTTTCTTCTTTATGGAATGTCTCTGAAAGTACTTGGCCGATCTTTGTGGAAGTTAGCAGGCATGTTCACTATGGGTCACGGATGATGCCCGATGTTTTAGTTTACCTTGTTATAGCTGTTACTAACGGCTGTAACAGCCTGTAATGGTTTTTCTCTTTCTGGAATATCTGGTGTCTCTGTTGTCTGTTGTTGTCTCCCGCCTTAGGTGTCTCCGTTGTCTTATTGTTGCTGTCTCCTGCTTTAGGTTGTCCCTGCTGTTTCTTGTTCTGTCCTGCCTTTAGGTTGTTTTTTTTGTCTCCTGTCTTAGGTTGTACTTGCCGTCTGTTTGCTGTTGTCTCTCTGCCTTAGGTTGTCTCCATTGTCTTATTGTTGTTGTCTCCTGCTTTAGGTTGTCCCTGCTGTTTCTTGTTCTGTCCTGCCTTTAGGTTGTTTTTTTGTCTCCTGTCTTAGGTTGTACTTGCCGTCAGTTTGCTGTTGTCTCTTGCCTTAGGTTGTCTTTGTTGTCTCCTGCCTTAGGTTGTCTCTGTTGTCCGTTGTTGTCTCCTGCCTTAGGTTGTCTCTGTTGTCCGTTGTTGTCTCTTGCCTTAGGTTAAATACCTGCTTTCTGTTGTCTTCTCCTTTGGTTGTCTGTTGTCTCCTGTCTGAGGTTGTCTCTGTTGTCCTTTGTTGTCTCCTGTCTTATGCTGCCATTGTTGTCTCTTGCCTTAGGTTGTATCTGTTGTCGTCCCCTAACTTTGGTTGTCCCTGCTGTCTGTTTGTTGTCTCCTCTCTTACATTGTCCCTTTTGTGTGTTGTTTCATGCCTTACGTTCTCTCTGTTCTGTTTGCTATTGTCTCCTGCCTGAGGTTGTGCCTGTTGTGTCTGTTGTTTCATGCTTTATGTTGTTACTGCTGTCTGGCGTTGTCTCTAGCCTTATGGTGTCCCTGTTGTCTGTTGTTTTAGTCTTAGGTTGTCTCTGTTTGCTTCTTCTTCTTCAGCGTTCCAATATCTGGTAGCGTGTGAACTCGTTTTTACCCCGTTGGGATACTCACACTATACTCGAGAGTACAGTCAGTTCACTCCGACTTCGTTGAGTGCAGAAATTTGTGGGAAGAGGTTGTGGAAAAAGATAGATAAACGATATGGTAGACAGAAAGGACAGTAGAGGACAGTGCAGCAAAAGAAGGAGACAGAGTTACTGAGAGAGAAAGGAAAAGGGGACGTTATTAGTACAATATGTCAGAAAGAGGGGGAACTATTTGTACAAAAAAACCCCCCCCCCCCCCCCCCCCCGGTATCCCCATGGGGGGTCTGTTTGCTGTTGTCTCCTGTCTCTGTAGTCTGTTGTTCCATGCCTTAGGTTGTCTCTGCTCTCTGTTTGTTGTCTCCTGCTTTAGGTTGTCCCTGTTGTTTCATGCCTTAGTTGTCTCTGTTCTCTCTATGTTGTCCCCTGGCTTAGGTTGTCTGTGTTTCTGTTGTTTCATGCCTGAGATTGTCTCTGCTCCCTGCTTTAGGTTGTCCCAGTTGTCCGTCGTTTCATGCCTAAGGTTGTCTCTGCTCTCTTGTCTCCTGCCCTAAGTTGTCCCTGCTGTCAGTTGTTTCATGCCTTATGTTGTCCCTGTTGTCTGTTGTCTCATGCCTTAGGTTGTTTGCTATCTGTTGTCTCCTGCCTCAGGTTGTCTCTGCTCCCTGTGGTTTCTCCTGCCTTAGGTTGTCCCTGTTGTCTGTTGTTTCGTGCCTTAGGTCGTCACTGTTGTCTGTTTTTTTTTTCATGTCTTAGGTTGTCTCTGCTTTCTGTTGTTGTTTCCTGCCTTAGGTTGTCCGTGTTTTCTGTTGTCTCATGCCTGGGTTGTGTCTGCTGTCTGTATGTTGTTGTCTCCTGCTTTAGGTTGTCCCAGTTGTCTGTTGTTTTTTGACTAAGTTTGTCTCTGCTCTCTGTTGTTGTCTCATGCCTTAGGTTGTCCCTGCTGTCTGTTGTTGTCTCCTCCCTTAGTTGTCCCTGCTGTCTGTTGTTTCATGCCTTAGGTTGTCGCTGTAGTCTGTTCTATCATGCTTTAGGTTGTCTCTGCTCTCTGGTGTTGTCTCCTGCCTCAGATTGTCCGTGTTTTCTGTTGTCTCATGCCTGGTTTGTCTTTGTTCTCTACATGTTGTTTGTCTCCTGCTTTAGGTTATCACAGTTGTCTGTTGTTTCATGTCTAAGGTTGTCTCTGCTCTCTGTTGTTGTCTCCTGCCTTAAGTTGTCCCTGCTGTCTGTTGTTTCATGCCTTAGGTTGTCCCTGCTGTCTGTTGTTTCATGCCTTACGTTGTCTCTGCTCTCAGTTTGTTGTTGTCTCCTGCCTTAAGTTGTCCCTGCTGCCTGTTGTTTCATGCCTTAGGTTGTCCCTGCTGTCTGTTGTTTCATGCCTTACGTTGTCTCTGTTGTGTGTTGTCTCATGCCTTATGATGTCCCTGCTGTCTGTTATTTCATGCCTTACGCTGTCTCTGCTCTCTAGTTCTTGTTATCTCCTGCCTTAGGTTGTCCGTCTTTTTCTGTTGTCTCGTGCCCGAGGTTGTCTCCTCTCTCCGGTTGTTGTTGTCTCCTGCTTTAGGTTTGTCCTAGTTGTCTGTTTTATGCCTAAGGTTGTCTCTGGTCTTTGTTGTTGCCTCATGCCTTAGGTTGTCCCTGTTGTTTTTGTTGTTTCATGCCTAAGGTTGTCTCTGCTGTCTGTCTCATGCCTTAGGTTGTCTCTGCTGTCTGTTGTTTCATGCCTTAGGTTGTCACTGCTGTCTATTGTTTCATGTCTCAGGTTGTCTATGCTGTCTGTGGTTTCATGCCTCAGGTTGTCTATGCTGTCTGTTGTTTCATGCCTTAGGTTGTCTATGCTGTCTGTTGTTTCATGCCTTAGATTGTCTATGCTGTCTGTTGTTTCATGCCTTAGGTTGTCTCTATCTGTTTGTTGTTGTCTCCTGCCTTAGGTTGTCTCTGCTCTCTGTTGTTTCATTCCTTAGGCTGTCCCTGCTGTCTGTTGTTTCATGCCTTAGGTTTTCTCTATCAGTTTGTTGTTGTCTCCTGCCTTAGGTTTGTCTCTGCTGCCTGTTGTTTTTTATGCCTTAGGTTGTCTCTGTCAGTTTGTTGTTGTCTCCTGCCTTAGGTTGTCCGTGCTGTGTGTGCTTGTGATTCTGTCACCTGTCTTTCAGTTTGACGTATGACATGTTCATGTCACATGCTTTTTAATTTTTTGGTTCACGTGCATGTCATTGTCAGGTCTTGTGCGGTCTCGTACTTTGAGATGTCAACTGTCTTGTTCTGTCACCTTCTTTCAAGACTGATCACTGGTCTTTGTGTTGTCATTTGTCTTGTCATATGTTTTGCTTTGCTGCCTGTCTTGTCATGCCTTGTATTGCCACCTGTCTTGTCTCATGTCTTGTGGTGTCACCTGTCTTGTCATATCTTGTGGTGTCACCTGTCTTGTCATATCTTGTGGTGTCACCTGTCTTGTCATATCTTGTGGTGTCACCTGTCTTGTCATGCCTTGTATTGTCACCTGTCTTGTCTCATGTCTTGTGGTGTCACCTGTCTTGTCATGCCTTGTATTGTCACCTGTCTTGTCTCATGTCTTGTGGTGTCACCCTGTCTTGTCATGCCTTGTATTGTCACCTGTCTTGTCTCATGTCTTGTGGTGTCACCTGTCTTGTCATATCTTGTGGTGTCACCTGTCTTGTCATATGTCTTGTGGTGTCAGCTGTCTTGTCCTATTTTGCGGTGTCGCCTGCCTTGTCACATGTTGTGTGGTATCACATGTCTTGTCACATGTTGTGTGGTATCACATGTCTTGTCACATGTTGTGTGGTATCACATGTCTTGTCACATGTTGTGTGGTATCACATGTCTTGTCACATGTTGTGTGGTATCACATGTCTTGTCACATGTTGTGTGGTATCACATGTCTTGTCCTACCTTATGGTGTCACCTGTCTTGTCATAACGTGTGCTATCACCTGTCCTGTGTCTTGTGCTATCACCTGTCTTGTCCCATGTCTTGTGGTATCACCTGTCTTACCACATATCTCGTATTACCACCTATCTTACCACATATCTCGTATTGCCACCTGTCCTTCCATGTCTTGTATTGCCACCTGTCTTAGCACATGTCTTGTGTTGCCACCTTTTTCATCACGTTTTATATTGCCACCTCTCTTATTACATGTATTGTCTTTTTTCTTACCTCTGCGAGTGTGTATGCTTGCGTGCGCGCGCGCGCGCGCGCCTGTGTGTGTGTGTGTGTGTGTGTGTGTGTGTGTGTGTGTGTGTGTGTGTGTGCACGCATGCGCCGGTGTTTGTGCGTGCGTGCGTGTGTGTGTGTGTGTGTGTGTGTGTGTGTGTGTGTGTATGTGTGTGTGTGTGTGTGCGCGCGCGCGTGCATGCGTTCGTGCGTGTGTGTGTGTGTGTGTGTTTACGTGCGTGTGCGTGCGTGCGCGCGCGCGTGTATGTGTGTGTGTGGACATATGTGTGTGTGTGTGTGTGTGTGTGTGTGTGTGTGTGTGTGTACATACGCGTAATGTAACATACTTTTCCGATTTGGCGTGCACGATTCATACAGGACTACAGGTTAGACAGGGGGGGGGGGGGGGGGGGGGGGGGGGGGGAGGAGGGGGGCGAGAGGAGGGGGATACAGGCTGAACGGGGAGGACAGACATATGCGTGTTCACGATGTTTGTGTCAGCTTTTCTACCTCGGTGTTCAGTTCAGAACTGGTTGCCTCTCTTTCTTTGGTTTTAGATTGCATTGCGTGTTTAGTCAAGTGTTCCTGTTTTGCCCTGGGTGTGTTGCCTTGGTGTGAATGGAACTACCGGGTTTAGTCTTGTGAGTGCTCGCCCTCACTTTATGTGCAATTTAGTGTTGAATTTTCTCTCTCTCTCTCTCTCTCTCTCTCTCTCTCTCTCTCTCTCTCTCTCTCTCTCTCTCTCTCTCTCTCTGTGTGTGTGTGTGTGGACATTTGCGTATTTGTGCGTATGCGTGCGTGTGTGTATGTGTGTGTGTGTGTGTGTGTGTGTGTGTGTGTGTGTGTGTGTGTGTGTGTGTGTGTGTGTGTGCATACGAATGTGTGTGTGTGTGTGTGTGTGTGTGGTGTGTGTGTGTGTGGTGTGTGCGCGCGATTGTTTAGTGTGTGTGTGTGTGTGTGTGTGTGTGTGTGTGTGTGTGTGTGTGTGTACATGGATGTGTTGGCTTGGTTAAGTAGGGGTGTGAATGTATGTATTAATATCTGTAGCAATAAACATAATACGTATGGATGCTTTTGAATATTATTGCCATCTGCCTTTTCACGTGTCTTGTGTTGCCACTTTTTTTGTCCCTGTCTTGTTCTGTTACCTTTCTTGTCACGTGTGTTTTGCGCTATCATCTGTCCCGTCACAAGCGGTGTCACCTTCTTTGCCACATGTACTGTACTCGCCTGTGTTGTTCATGTCTTGTGTTTTCACCTTTCTTGTCTTGTCACCTATCTTGTGTTGTCGTCGCCTATCTTTCTTTGTCACGTCGGTTCACCTGTTTTGTCTCGTCAGGTCTGATCCACCTGTTTAGTTTCATCGTGTCTTGTCTCTGGAGCCGGAATAGCTCAGCTGGTAGAGCGCCCGACTCGCAATCTTGGTGATCCTGGGGTTGCGGGTTCGAATCTCCGTTGGGACTGTCTTTGTCGCCTGTCTTGTGTGTTGTCTTATGTTGTCACCTGTCTTATGTTGTCACAGCTGTGTTGTCACCCCGACTCGTCACCTGTCTTGTGTTGTCACCTGTCACCCTGTGTCTGTCACCTGTCTTGTGTTGACTGTCTCGCCACCTGTCACCCTTGCGGTGTTGTCAATCTGTTGTGTTGTCACCTGTCTTGTGTTGTCACATGTCTGTGTGTTGTCACCTGTCTTGTCACCTGTCTTGTGTTGTGTCACCTGTCTTGTCACCTGTCTTGTGTTGTCACATGTTGTGTGTTGTCACCTGTCTTGTACTGTCTCGTCACCTGTCTTGTATTATCACCTGCCTTGTGTTGTGACTGTTTGTCACCTGTCTTGTGTTGTCACTTGTCCTGTGTTGTCACTGTGTGTTTGTCACCTGTCTTGTGTTGTCACCTGTCTTGTGTTGTTGCCTGTCTTGTGTTGTCACTTGTCTTGTCTTTGTACCTGTGTTGTCACCTGTCTTGTGTTGTCACCTGTCTTGTGTTGTCACCTGTCTTGTGTTGTCACATGTGTTGTGTGTTGTCACCTGTCTTGTGTTGTCACCTGTCTTGTGTTTGTGACTGTCTCTTCACCTGTCTTGTTTTGTCACCTGTCTTGGGTTGTCACCTGTCTTGTGTTGTCACCTGTCTTGTGTTGTCGCCTGTCTTGTGTTTGTCACCTGTGTTGTCACCTTGTGTTGTCGCCTGTCTGTGTGTTATCACCTGTCTTTTGTTGTCACCTGTCTTGTGTTGTTACCTGTCTTGTGTTGTCACCTGTCTTATGGTATCACCTATATCATGTGTGTCACCTGTCTTGTCACCTGTCTTGTGTTGTCGCCTGTCTTGTGTTGTCACCTGCCTTTTCACGTGTCTTATGCTGTCAACTGTCTTGTCATCTGTCTTGTGTTGTCACCTGTCTTGTCACCTGACTTGTCACCTGTCTTGTGTTGTCGCCTGCCTTGTGTTATCATCTTTCTTGTGTTGTCACCTGTGTTGTCACCTGTCTTGTGTTGTCACCTGTCGTTGTGTTGTCACCTGCCTTTTCACGTGTCTTATGTTGTCAACTGTCTTGTCATCTGTCTTGTCACCTGTCTTGTCACCTGTCTTGTGTTGTCACCTTGTCTTGTGTTGTCACCTGTCTTGTCACCTGAGTTGTCACTGTCTTGTGTTACCCTCTGTCTTGTCTTGTCACTGTCT
>JADBJO010002077.1:182500-212500 GCA_016801955.1 Conus betulinus
TGTGCTGCTCTGTACTGGGTGACCCCAATCATACTGTTAAGTCAGGCATTGTGGATGTTCCCTCGTACTTTTCACCATTCTTCTCGTAGCCATTCTCAAATCGTTTCTTAAAACGAGAGAGATTTGAACTCGCCGTGTGACAAGGTTTCAGGACCGCTCCTCTGTGTGTGTGTGTGTGGGGGGGGGGGGGGGGGGGGGGGGGGGGCGCACCTTGACTGTTGCTAGCTCTACTCTGCGCGCACGGTGAGCGGAACTCTCAAACTTCGGGGAGCAACTTGGCTTGGCTTATCGCCGTCCAGATTCTTTACAGTGTGAGTGGAAGGCTGCTGACTTGGGACGCACCTAGGCTGTCGATCTATACACGCTCCTCACAGCTGGAACTGAGCAACTTTAGGGACCAGATCATGTCCATTATTGTCTTTTGGTAGCAGGTGAAAGCAAAATATTTGTTCAGCCGTTGGGGACTCTTAAGCAGATAGCGTTTGAAATCCGATTGCATTGTGCAGGAACACGGTGTTGTGTTGTGTTTTGCGCAGGGACACTGTGTTGTGTTGCGTGTAGAAACACTGTGTTGTGTGCAGGGACACTGCGTTGTGTGCGGGGACATTGTGTTGTGTTATGTGCAGAAACTCTGTATTGTGTGCAGGGCACTGTGTTGTGTTGTGTGTAGAAACATTGTGTTGTGTGAAGGGCACTGTGTTGCGTTGTGTGTAGAAAACACTGTGTTGCGCACAGGCACACTGTGTTGTGTTGTGTGTAGAAGCACTGTGTTGTGTGCAGGGACACTGTGTTGAGTGCAGGGACATTGTGTTGTTGTGTGTGCGCAGGGACGCTGTATTGTGTGTAGGGACACCGTGTTGTGTGCAGGGACACAGTGTTGTGTGCAGGGACCCTGTCTTGTGTGCAGGGACGCTGTGTTGAGTGCAGGGACACTGTGTCGTGTGCAGGGAGTATGGCCAGCCGGCGGCAGAGCACCGTGCCACGGATCCACAACGAGGGTGACCTGGCTCACATCAAGGACCTGGCCACAGCCTTCAGAGTCATGAAGCAGTTGAACATTGACTTCAAGGATGTCACGGACCTGCATGATGCCTTGGAGCGCATCAAGCTCAACTTCAGCCAGCGTTCCGCTGAACAAATCTACAATGAACAGGTGAGGACATCACACTCTGTACGTCCGTCCCCCAAATGTCTGTAGCTGAAACAACGTACCGCGGAACGGGGCTACGACGATCAGGTGACAATAAGAACCCACCATCCACTTTCCCTCACCCAGGTGACAGTGCATCTACACTCTACCCACCCACCTCCCTTCGCCCTCTCTCCCCCCCCCTCCCCCTTTCATCAGGAGACAGTATCACTGCACCATCCCTTCATCAGGTAACAGTACCACTCTACCTTCCTTTCATCAGGTAACAGTATCACTTCACTCTCCCTTCATCAGGTAACAGTACCACACTACCCTTCCTTCATCAGGTAGCAGTACCACTCAACCTCCTTTCATCAGGTAACAGTACCATGCCCACCTCCATTCATCAGGTAACAGTACCACGCCACCCTCCCTTCATCAGGTAACAGTACCACTCTACCTTCCTTTCATCAGGTGACAGTACCACTCCATCCTCCCTCCCTTCATCAGGTAATAGTACAACTCCTCCCTCCTACCCTTCATCAGGTGACAGTACCACTCCACCCTCCCTCCCTTCATCAGGTAACAGTACCACTCCACCCTCCCTCCCTTCATCAGGTAATAGTACCACTTCACCATCCCTCCCTTTCATCAGTCCTTCATCAGGTAACAGTACCACTCCCACCCTCCCTCCCTTCATCAGGTAACTGCCACTCCACCCACCCTCCCTTCATCAGGTAACAGTACCACTCCACCCTCCCTCTCTTCATCAGGTAATAGTACCACTTCACCATCCCTCCCTTTCATCAGATCCTTCATCAGGTAACAGTACCACTCCACCCTCCCTCCCTTCATCAGGTAATAGTACCACTTCACCATCCCTCCTTTCATCAGGTCCTTCATCAGGTAACAGTACCACTCCCACCTCCCTCCCTTCATCAGGTAACTGCCACTCCACCCACCCTCCCTTCATCAGGTAACAGTACCACTCCACCCTCCCTCTCTTCATCAGGTAATAGTACCACTTCACCATCCCTCCCTTTCATCAGATCCTTCATCAGGTAACAGTACCACTCCACCCTCCCTCCCTTCATCAGGTAATAGTACCACTTCACCATCCCTCCCTTTCATCAGGTCCTTCATCAGGTAACAGTACCACTTCACCCTCTCTACCTTCATCAGGTAGTAGTACCACTTCACCATCCCTCCCTTTCATCAGGTCCTTCATCAGGTAACAGTACCACTCCACCCTCCCTCCCTTCATCAGGTAATAGTACCACTTCACCATCCCTCCCTTTCATCAGGTCCTTCATCAGGTAACAGTACCACTCCACCCTCCCTCCCTTCATCAGGTAACAGTACCACTCCACCCTCCCTCTCTTCTTCAGGTAATAGTACCACTTTCACCATCCCTCCCTTTCATCAGGTCCTTCATCAGATAACAGTACCACTTCACCCTCTCTCCCTCTATCAGTTGAGCGTACCGCCCCCTTCCACTCTCCTTATCGATGACATTGGTTGCAGGTTTTTTTTTAAATCTGGTTTTTCACTTAATCTGTTTATTTCCTTCTGTATTTGTTTTATGTTTAATGGGTCGTGCGTGAAAGGTGTCCCACGAAAGACGTACACTGGGGTATACTGCAGATTTACAGGGACACCAGCTTGGTAACAATGGGGTATTTGAAATCCATGGGCATGACCGTATTGTGGCTTTTGATGCCCATGGGCATGACTGTATTTTGGCTTTTGATGCCCATGGGCATGACTGTATTTTGGCTTTTGATGCCCATGGGCATGAGTGTATTGTGGCTTTTGATGCCCGTGGGCATGACTGCGTTATCGTGTTTGATGCCCTTGGGCATGAACTTGTTGTGGATTTTGATGCCCGTGGGCATGAACTTGTTGTGGCTGTTGATGCCCGTGGGCATGAACTTGTCGCTTTTGATGCCCGTGGGCATGACTGTATTCTGGCTGTTAATGCCTGTGGGCATGACTGTATTGTGACAGTGATGCCCGTGGGCATGACTGTATTGTGACTTTTGATGGTCGTGGGCATGACTGTATTGTGGCTGTTGATGCCGGTGGGCATGACTGTTGTGGCTGTTGATACCCGTGGGCATGACTAACTTGTGGTTTTTGATGCCCATGGGCATGACTCTCTGTTATAGTTTTTGATGTCGGTGGGCTTGGACTTATTGTAGTTTTTGATGCCTGTCAGCATGAATTTGTGGCTTTTGATGCCCATTGGCCATGACTGTATTGTGGCTTTTGATGCCCGTGGGCATAACTGTATTGTGGCTTTTGATGTCTATGGGCATGACTGTAATAATAATTTGCAAATGAAAATAGAATGTCAATGCAAGAGTACAAAAGTGGAATTTACTTGCATTGACCGTGCCTTCTGGACTCACGTTGTTATGATCACAACTGCTAGCTCCAAAGAAGAAGCTACCACGCTGCGAAACGAAAGAAACTAAACAGCACGCGAGACAAAGACGACGTGTGTCCGCCCCTTTGGTCTTCTTCAGGCAAGACAAAGAACATTCAAGATAATGAAAACGAAGCAGCAGAACAGACAGACCACTTGTCTCATCAAATTGGGTGTAGATTTGATATATCCATTCTCGTTTTCGTTGCCTTGAATGTTGTTTGTTTCGTCTGAAGAAGACTAAAGAGGTCGAAACGCGTTGCATTTATCTCATGTTGTATTTAGCTTCTCTCGTTTGGCAGCCTGGTAGCTTTTCATTGAAGCTTGCAGGTGTTCTGATCATAGCAACGTGAAACCAGAAGGCACGGACAGTGCAGGTGAATTCACGTTTTGTGCCTTTGCTGGGAAGTGTTGTTTTGTCTTGTAGTTAGTTTGCTTCTTTTGGTAAGGGCGGCCTAGTGACGTCACTTTGGAAAGAAGAAATCGGAATCCGTTGCATCTTGTGGCAGGACCGGGTGCTGAGGGAGGCGGTGCAGGCGGATCGCTCCAACAGGCAGGTGCTGGTGGACCTGTTCACCAAGGCCCAGGCCTACCTGCACTCTCTGCCGGATCATTTCCACGAGGACCTCCACCACGTCTTCCCCACGCTGGGGGCCACCATGGAAACCACCCTGGCCCAGCTGCAGAGTCATGAATGCATCATCGTTGTGGCAGGTCAGTCAAGGGGATGTGGCGTAAAGTAGAATGACTGCATGACGTAAGTAGCATGACTGCACGACGGTTGTGATTGGTAAGGCAAGGGGGACATGACATAGAGTAACATTACTGCATGGTGGTTGTGATTGGTAAGGCACGGGGACGTGACATAGAATAGCATAACTGCATGACGTAAGTAGCATGACTGCATGATGTTTGTGATTGGTAAGGCATGGGGACATAACAGAATAGCATGACGGCATGACGATTGTGGCTGGTAAGGCATGGGGACATGACACAGAATAGCATGACTGCATGATGGTTGTGGTTGGTAAGGCAAGGGGACATGATATAGAGGAGCATGACTGCATGACGGTTGTAGCAAGTAAGGCAAAGGCAGGTGACATAGAATAGCATGACTGCATGACGATTGTGGTTGGTAAGGCAAGGGGACATGCCATAAACATGACTGCATGATGGTTGTGTGTTGGTAAGGCAAGGGGACATGATATAGAGGAGCATGACTGCATGATGGTTGTAGCAAGTAAGGCAAAGGCAGGTAGAGCATGACTGCATGATGATTGTGGTTGGTAGGCAAGGGGGGACATGATATAGAGGAGCATGACTGCATGATGGTTGTAGCAAGTAAGGCAAAGGCAGGTGACATAGAATAGCATGACTGCATGATGATTGTGGTTGGTAAGGCAAGGGGACATGATATAGAGGAGCATGACTGCATGATGGTTGTGTAGCAAGTAAGGCAAAGGCAGGTGACATAGAATAGCATGACTGCATGATGATTGTGGTTGGTAAGGCAAGGGGACACGACATAGAGTAGCATGACTGCATCATGGTTGTAGCAGGTAAGGCAAGGGGACAGGACATAGAGAAGCATGAGTGCATGATGGTTGTAGGTAAGGCAAGGGCAGGTGACATAGAGTAGCATGACTTAAAGAAGAAAAAAAAAAGAGAGAAAAAACCTAGTAGTGGAAATTGTTTTTGTGTTTCTCCGCTTTTTTTGGCAGATGAAGAGGACAGTGTGAAACACCAAAAAATGAAGAGGTGGATTTTGGCCTTAGGGAGAGAAAGAAAAAGAAATCACCACCTTAGGTGCTCCATTGATCCGAGTACTGATGCCACAAAAAAAAAAAAAAATAAAAAAAAATAGAGTAGCATGACTGCATTGTTGTTGATAAAGGGGGGGGGGGGGGGGGGGGGGGGGGGGGGGGGGCGCACAGCTTAATTGGAGTAACAGGACTGCATCATTGTTACGTCTTGTAAAGGCCAGGAGGAAAGGGGAGAGCATGGTTAAGCTGTAGTAGTAGTAGGGTGCCTGTGCTTACCAAGCAAGGCTCAACCTGGCTAGGCTTATCAGACTGATTTTGGCAGGATGGAATCGTTTGAATGACTGTAATTTGGGTGTTTAGCACCTCGTGGTGGACCGGACACTGTTTCTTTGGCTGTACACAATTCCTCCACATTCAGACTGTAGTCGTGCTTTCGTTTGTGTTCAGTTTTGGCTTTACCACAGTGGAGACCGTCTTTTTCACCTGGTCATTGACGACCACTTCTTTTGCTGGAAAACTCATTTATGTCTGTTTTGACCCAGCTAGGTTAGGTCATCTGACACAATATTGCATTGGCTGCATCATGTCCTGACACAATACTGCATTAGCTACGTTACGTCCTGACACAATACTGCATTGGCTATATCACGTCCTGACACAATACTGCATTAGCTACATCATGTCCGGACACAATACTGCATTGGATACATCATGTCCTGACACAATACTGCATTGGATACATCATATCCTGACACAATGCTGCATTGGCTACAGCATGTCCTGACACAATACTGCATTGGATACATCATGTCCCTGACACAATACTGATTTGGGTACATCTTGTCCTGGTACAATACTGCATTCGCTACATCTTGTCCTGGGACAATACTGCACTGGGTACGTTACGTCTTGACACAATACTGCATTGGCTACATCATGTCCTGACACAATACTGCATGGGCTACATCACGTCCTGACACAATACTGCATTGCTGCATCATGTCCTGGTACAATACTGCATTGGCTACATCTTGTCCTGGTACAATACTGCATTGGATACATCATGTCCTGACACAATACTGCATTGGATACATCATGTCCTGACACACAATACTGCATTGGCTACATCACGTCCTGACACAGTACTGCATTGGCTACATCATGTCCTGACACAATACTGCATTGGCTACATCTTGTCCTGGTACAATACTGCATTGGCTACATCTTGTCCTGGTACAATACTGCATTGGCTACATCTTGTCCTGGTACAATACTGCATTGGATACATCACGTCCTTACACAATACTGCATTGGTTACATCATGTCCTGACACAATATTGCATTGGCTACATCATGTCCTGGTACAATACTGCATCGGCTACATCTTGTCCTGGTACAATACTGCATTGGCTACATCACGTCCTGACACAATACTGCATTGGCTACATCATGTCCTGGTACAATACTGCATTGGATACATCACGTCCTGACACAATACTACATTGGCTACATCATGTCCTAACACAATACTGCATTGGCTACATCTTGTCCTGGTACAATACTGCATTGGCTACATCTTGTTCTGGTACAATACTGCATTGGCTACATCATGTCCTGACACAATACTGCATTGGCTACATCACGTCCTGACACAACACTGCATTGGCTACATCACGTCCTGACACAATACTGCATTGACTACATCACGCACGTCCTGATACAATACTGCATTGGCTACATCACGTCCTGATACAATACTGCATTGGCTACATCGTCCGTTACACTGCCTCCAATGGCTACCGCAAGTTTGTGAACATATTGATACGTTTGCCACATTTAGTCCACTGCCATACTGTTATGTCTGAACCACACATCCATCCTATGATATTCACTACATGTCTGATGTCATACCACTACAGCCACTACCTGTTTGACGTCATACCACTACAGCCACTACATGTTTGACGTCATACCACTGCAGCCACTACATGTTTGACGTCATACCACTACAGCCACTACATGTTTGACGTCATACCACTACACCCACTACATGCTTGACGTCATACCACTACAGCCATTACATGTTTGACGTCATACCAGTACACCCACTACATGCTTGACGTCATACCACTACAGCCACTGCATCAAATCTGATGTCCACTACACCCACTACATCATGTCTGATGTCACATCACTACACCCACTACCTGATGTCATAGCGCTACACCCACTATATCATATCTGATGTCATACCACCACACCCACTACATCATATCTGATGTCATACCACTACACCCACTACATCATATCTGATGTCATACCACTACACCCACTACATGTCTGATGTCATACCACTACACCCACTACATGTCTGATGTCATACCACTACACCCACTACATGTCTGATGTCATACCACTACACCCACTACATCATATCCGATGTCATACCACTACACCCACTACATCATATCTGATGTCATACCACTACACCCACTACATGTCTGATGTCATACCACTACACCCACTACATCATATCTGATGTCATACCACTACACCCACTACATATCTGATGTCATACCACTACACCCACTACATCATATCTGATGTCATACCACTACACCCACTACATGTCTGATGTCATACCACTACACCCCACTACATGTCTGATGTCATACCACTACACCCACTACATCATATCTGATGTCATACCACTACACCCACTACATCATATCCGATGTCATACCACTACACCCACTACATGTCTTATGTCATACCACTACACCCACTACATCATATCTGATGTCATACCACTACACCCACTACATCATATCTGATGTCATACCACTACACCCACTACATCATATCCGATGTCATACCACTACACCCACTACATCATATCCGATGTCATACCACTACACCCACTACATGTCTGATGTCATACCACTACACCCACTACATCATATCTGATGTCATACCACTACACCCACTACATCATATCCGTGTCATACCACTACACCCACTACATGTCTGATGTCATACCACTACACCCACTACATCATGTCTGATGTCAAACCAATACATCCACTACATCATGTCTGAGGTAGATAGATGGATAGACAGATATGTGTGTGTGCGTGCGTGTGTGTTTACATGTGTGTGTGTGTGTGTGTGTACGTGTGTTGTGGTGTGTGTGTGTGTGTGTGTGTGTGTGTGTGTGTGTGTGTGTGTGTGTGTGTGTGTGTGTGTTGCGGCATATACTCACAAAACCATAGCATTTGTCATTAATAATCTAAGGTGCGTCCGTTAAAACAAAAATCAAACAAGCATACTAACCAAAATAACACTTTAGTTGTCGAACTTCACAATACATCCAATAAAATTTAGCTTTTCAGATATCCCTTAAGCCAGTTCCGTAACTGCTTGTTTAATTTCCAAAACGGAGTGACTGAGGGTGGAGAATGAAGCACAGTTTAGAAAGAGAGGGGGTAAGTTACCGGGGCCAAAGACATAGAAAAACAAGGCACAGGACAAGACACAGTGCATTTCGGACCTCTTGGGTCTTCTTTAGGCAAAAACCAGTAACAAAAAGAAGGAACGAGAAACCAGTCATCTGGTCATGTTGGAGCAAACTGGTAAAAAACAAAAACAAAAAAACAAAACAAAAACAAAAAAAACCCTTTTTTTTTACCGGTTTGCTCCAACATGACCAGATAAGTGGTTTCTCGTTCTCTATTTTTGTTACTTGTTTTTGCCTGAAGAAGATCCACCAGGAGGTCAAAATGCATCGTGCCTTGTCCTGTACCTTGTTTGCTTGATTAATGTATAGGGATACTGAAGTAGGAAGACAAGGCGCTGTGACCAGCCCAAGGGAGGGAACCGCAACAAAAACGTCTGAAGAGTCCCAAGAGTAATCGCCTCTTAACCTTTCTGTCCCGAAACGTGGTGATGGCTTTGGAAGCCGTTTGTCGATCCTTTTGGCATTTCCATGTCGGTTTGGGTGTGTTCGTCTGCTCGTTACAGATAAGGAGGGAAGCGGTATGAATCGGGAAAAAAACAACAACAAAAAAAAACGCCATGGACCTCACAAGTGAACTGTGGCTGGTTGTTTGATATCGCTTTTTCACAAATCATGCTCGCTGACTTGCAGAGGAAGTTGTTTGTCTCTGGCACGGTTCAGTCTTAATTTATTTGGAAATATAATCCACAGCCAGCAGATACCTTTGGCATTTCCAGTCCCACATTTTCAAAGAAGCTAATGGCCAACGATGATAAAACAAGCATTGCTGATCAGCTGAGCAACAACCTGTTACTTTCAGTTTCATCTTCTTTCATCTCTGTGGGCAACTCTGATATATTCCTTTCTCCGCTCAGGCCAGAAATCGATCAGTATGGATTTTGTGTCTCCCCTAGTTTTTGGGTCAGTCCATTGCTTATTCTACATGATTCAAAAGGGGATAGAGGGAGTGGGGTGGGGGTGAGAAGGCACACGTGGATTTTTTTCGGACTTAAGATTCTTAGATATTTGTTATTTGTTTGATATATGTTGATAATTCTTCATTGAAGCTTTGTTTAAAATTATTCTTTACTGGTCTATTTGTTTGAACGTAATAATGCTGTTTTGTTAGTGCTGAGTGAAATTGTTGACTCTTGTTTTATTTCTTGTAGGCCTTTTGTGTAATTATAACTTGACCGTAAAGAGCATAATGGTATAAAGCTATGAGCTAACAATTGTGCTTTGATAGTAGGGGTCTGTAGCTGATAACATCTTTCTATGCACACCATGTGAGGTTTGTCTACAGGAGTTACACTGTATCTGTTGTCTCATTCTGAACACCATGTTAGACTGACTTGATGAATTCACTTTATAAATAGCCTTGTGTATCGTATCTTAAGTTTGGACTGACTTTATGAATTGTTCTATGTAAGGTACTGCATTTTACTCTCTGGATGCCATGTCGGATTAACGTTAAGCATTTCACGTGGACTGGCTTTATGAATTATGGTTGTGTACAAGATCTCACTTTGGCATGCACATGGGACTGATTTTATGAACTGTACTGTGCATTGTATTTCACTTTGTAGTCACGTTGGGCCAGCCTTCACATGTTTGTGTATTCAGTGACGTCGAAAGGTGCAAAGTTCCAAGGAGGAGGGCTGGGGGGGGGGGGGGGGGGGGGGGGGGGGGGGGGGGGGGGGGGGGCTGGGGCGGAGGGGGGAGAGAGGAGAGGTGGACCAGTTTTCACATGTTTGTGTATTCAGTGACGTCGAAAGGTGCAAAGTTCCAAGGGGCAGGGCTGGGGGGGAGAGAGGAGAGGTGGACCAGTTTTCACATGTTTGTGTATTCAGTGACGTCGAAAGGTGCAAAGTTCCAAGGGGCAGGGCTGGGGGGGGGGGGGGGGGGGGAAGAGGAGAGGGTGGACCAGTTTTCACATGTTTGTGTATTCAGTGACGTAAAAAGATGCAAAGTTCCAAGGGGGGGGGGGGGACCAATTTTCACATGTTTGTGTATTCAGTGACGTAGAAAGGTGCAAAGTTCCAAGGAGAGGGGGGGGGGGGGGGGGGGGGGAGAGGAGAGGGGAGGAGGTGGACAATCCTTCACATGTTGTGTGTTCAATGACGTAGAAAGATGCAAAGTTCCAAGGGGGAGGGGATGAGGGGCAGGTCTAGGCGTGCGTGACGACAGATATTACAGAGAAAAAAAAAAAGGGGGGGGGGGGGGGGGGGGGGGGGGAGGGTGAGAGAGGGGGAACCAGCAATGCTGACCGAAACGACGGGAGGATGGTGGGGATAGGGGAGACGGGTGGTTTGGGGAGGATGAAAGGCAGGAGAGACGACGAGAATAACATAAAAACCAAAAAAAAAAAAAAAACCCAAAAAAAAGCGGGGGGGGGGGGTGTGTGTGTGTGTGTGTGTGTGTGTGTGTGTTTATCCATGGAAATGCATGGGGCGTCTTGGATGATGACAATGATGGTGACGATGATGATGATGATGGCGACGGTCTGTAATTTGTTGTTGTTGTAGTTGTTGATGGTGAAGGAAGTGGTAGTGATGGTAGTGGTGATGGTGTTTTTGGTGGTGGTTGTGATGATGATGATAATGGCGAATGGCGACGGTAATTTTTGTTGTTGTTGTGGTGGTGGTGGTGGTGATGGTGGTGCTGGTGCTGGTGCTGGTGCTCGTAGTTGTGGTGGTGATGATGTTGATGATGCTGGTGAGGATGTTGATAGCGACGGTCGGCAATTTTTGGTTGCTGTTGTAGTCGTTGTTGGTGAAGGTAGTGATGGTGATAGTAGTGGTGGGTGGTGGTGGTGGTGGTGGTGGGATGATGATGATGATGATGATGATGATGATGATGATGATGATGATTGGTGGCAATGATTATGATGATGATTGTGATGGAGACGGTTTTTTGTGTTGTTGTAGTTGATGTAGTTGGTGATAATGACAATATTGGTGGCCATTGTGTTGGTGAGATGATGATGATGATGATGATGATGATGATGATGATGATGATGATGATGATGATAGCGAAGGTGGTGGCAGTGGTGGTGGTGGTGGAGGTGTTGGTGTTGGTGGTAGTAGTGGTGGTGGTGGTGATGACGATATTGATAATGAAGATGTTCATGATGATGATGATGATGAATACAGTGGTAATATACTGCCGCTACGACAGGTGATTAAGACGACGACGACGACTACGATGATGATGATCACGAAGGTGAAGATGATGACGACAACGATAATGCTGCTGCTGCTGTTGATGATGATGATGATGATGATGATGATGATGATGATGACGATGGCGATGACGATGATGATGATGATGATGATGACGATGACGATGACGATGATGGCGATGACAATGCAGGAGAAAAGGGCGCAGGGAAAAGCAGCCTGGTCAACCTGCTGGCGGGCTGCAGGATCCTGCCTTGCGACCTGCTTCACGGCACCAAGACCATCTGCGAACTGCGCCATTCCGAGAGCAGGAAGTTCGTCCTCCACTACTGGGGCGGTCACCAGCGCCCGGAGGTCACAGAGTGTCGCCATGACAACGAGACCGGCCACTTTCTCCAGAACCTGACCTCCAGGTTAACTTGCGTGGACCACAACACCAACAAAAGCCCCTTCGAGAGGATTGAGGTGTACTGGCCTCTGCCCATCCTGGGGGTGAGGCCGATGGAGGGAGGGGAGAGAGAGAGAGAGAGAGAGAGAGAGAGAGAGAGAGAGAGAGAGAGAGAGAGCGAGCTCAGAATTGACAAACACTTTTATTAGATCAAAGATTGGGATTTTAGGCAGAGCCTATTCTACTGTTTTAAAATAAAGAATGAGGGAACATAATAAGCAGGAACAACGGCAACAATCATGAAATGATAGCAATACCCTGTAGCGTGTACAGCAATAGCCTGTAGTGTGCTTATCATTTTCCCTCATTCTCTCTCTCTCTCTCTCTCTCTGTGTTTTGTGTGTGTGTGTGTGTGTGTGTGTGCGCGCGCGCGCGCGCGCGCGAGTGCTTGTGAACTGCAACCCGGGCACAGGGTGACTGATTAGTATGCTGGACACACCGGGACGAATCGCATCAGGCGACACGACCCCAGGAGGGCATTCCAAAACAGTCTGACTGGCTTGGCAGTTGGCGTTCATGCCGCACGTGGCATTCTTAGACACTGAAAACTGTTCAGTGTGACAGAAACCACCACCACCACCACCACCACCACCACCACTACTATTATCGCTGCCGCTATTACTACTACTACTACTTCTACTGCTGTCGCTGCTGCTGCTGCTGTTGCTGCCTCTGCGGCGGCTACTGCGGCTACTACTGCTGCCAGCACTAGCACTACCACTACTACAGCTACTGCTAATGTCAATTGTGCTGCTGCTGCTACTACTGGTCCTCATCGTTTACAACATCAACTCTCCCATGAGGGGAACAGATATGGAGTTAATATTTCTCATAATAATTCATCACATCCGTACCATAACGGGGAAGAGATTTGGAGTTATAATTGTTCGTAGTTGTAAAACATCACCTCGATCATGGAGAGTTTTAGAGTTACAATTCTCATCATTCAGGAAAAGATTTATGAGTTGTAATTCTCGTCATTTTACAACACATACCCGGACATGCAGGGAACGGGTTCAGATTTGTAATTCTTATCATTATGTAAAGTAAGCTCTGCTATGAAGGGAAAAGATTTAGAGTCAGAATTCTCATTATTACACAACATGAGCTCAGCCATAAAGGGAAATAATTCCTATCAACATGAGCTCAGCCATAAAGGGAAATAATTCCTATTATTATACAGCATCGACTCCGTCATGAGCGGGACAACCAAGCCGCGTGGGTTGTTCGACTGTTTCTTGGTATATCAGAAACAGTCATTCCAAACACAGTACCAGTCGATCAGTGTTCGGCCCACACCACAGCAAGGTCTACGGGCCAGTGGAGGCCCTCCTCTTGGTGCCGCGGACGATTCCACCAGTCGGAAATAGCATGTTCACACACCTCAAGTTGAATGGACGCACACCACAAGTAGAGAAAGTTCACGAAGAAACCCATTCGTCAGGTTCGTACAGATGATGGTGGTGGAGGTGATGACGACGAGGAGGAGGAGGAGGAGGAGGAGGAGGGATGACGGTGGTATGGGTGGTGATTGTATTGATGGTGATGCCTCTGTAGCTGCTGCAGATGATGATGGTGGCGACGATGATGATTATGATGATGATGGCGGTGATGATGGTGGTGGTGGTGGTGATGATGGTGGTGGTGATAATGGTGGTGGTGGTGGTGGTGGTGGTAGTGGTGGTGGTGATGATGATGGTGGTGTTGGTAGTGATGGTGGTGGTGGTGGTGGTGGTGGTGGTAGTGGTAGTGTTGGTAATGGTGGTGGAGTAGTGATGGTGATGATGGTGGTGGTGGCAATGGTGGTGAGGGCAGCTGATGACGGCCACTGTTGCTGCAGGAAGGCGTGGTGATGGTGGACAGTCCTGGGGTGGGGAGAGCCGCAAAGTGTCACAGCAGCTGGAGCAGTACATGTCACGTGCTTTTGGCTTCATCTACGTCATCAACATCAGTAACGCCGGTGGCATTCACAAAGACAGGGTGAGTGAGCTGACTCTGTTTATACGTATGCCATGTAAAAGCACGCTACCCCTTCTGCACAATATTTACGCCACCAAAGTTAAGGGAGGGTTGTTTAAGAGGAACTTAGATTACGTGCTGGACCGCTTCATCTACGCCCTCGCGCCCCCCCCCCCCCCTTTTTTTTTTTTTTTTTTTCAAGAGGTCCTCCGTTTGGTCTCATAGGCCGGACCATTTCACAGGTAATTTGTTCTCACACTTGTTCCGTTTTTCTCTTATTGAGCATAGTGTGTGCAAACGAATGCGCGTGCGCGCGCGCATACACACACACACGCACGCACGCACACACACACACACACACACACACACACACACACACACACACACACACACACACACACACACACACACACGCGCACATACACACGCGCGCGCGCGCGCGCGCGCACACACACGCTCAATTGTGACATTAGGAAGGGATGTAGTGTGGACAGGTGGGACAGTTGTTGTGTCATTAGGACGGGGTGTGGTGTGAACAGTGTGGGACAGTTGTGTCATTAGGACGGGGTGTGGTGTGTGGACAGGTGGGACAGCTGTTGAAACCATTAGGACAGTTGGGTGTGGTGTGGGCAGTTAGGACAGTTGTGTCATTAGGACGGGGTGTGATGTGGACAGGTGGGACAGTTGTTGTGTCATTAGGACGGGAGTGTGGTGTGAACAGGTGGGACAGTTGTGTCACAGTTGGGGTCATTAGGACGGGGTGTAGTGTGGACAGGTGGGACAGCTGTTGAAGCATTAGGACGGGGGTGTGGTGTGGGACAGTTAGGACAGTGGGAAGTTTGTGTCATTAGGACGGGATGTGTGGTGTGGACAGGTGCGACAGTTGTGTCATTAGGTATGTGTGGGGTGTGGTGTGGACAGGTGGGACAGCTGTGTCATTAGGACGGGTGTGCTGTGGACAGGTGGGGGACAGTTGTGTCATTAGGTGGGACGGCTGTGTGTGTGTGTGGACAGGTGGGACAGCTGTGTCATTAGGACGAGGTGGTGTGTGTGGACAGTTAGGACAGCTGTGTCATTAGAACGGGGTATGGTGTGGACAGGTGGGACAGTTGTGTCATTAGGACGGGGTGTGGTTTGGACAGGTGGGACAGTTGTGTCATTAGGACGGGGTGTGGTGTGGTGTGGACAGGTGGGGTGTGGGCAGTTGGGACATTGTGTCATTAGGGATGGGGGTGTGGTGTGGACAGGTGGGACAGACTGTGTCATTAGGACGGGGGGTGTGGTGGGGGACAGGTGGGACAGCTGTGGTCATTGGGACGGGGTGTGGTGTGTACAGGTGGGACAGCTGTGTCATTAGGACGGGGGGGTGTGGGTGGGACAGTTGGACATGTGGGACAGTGGGACAGTTGTGTCATCAGGAGGGGTGTGGCGTGGACAGTTGACAGCTGGTCACACGGGGTGTGGTTATCAGGACGTGTCATTAGGACGGGGGGTGGTGTGGACAGGTGGAATAGTTGTGTCATCAGGACGGGATGTGGTGTGGACAGGTGCGACAGCTGTTGAAGCATTAGGTGGGGGGTGTCGTGTGGGCAGTTAGGACAGTTATGTCATTAGGACGGGGTGTGGTGTGGACAGTGGGAACAGTTGTGTCATTAGGACGGGTGTGTTGTGGATTAGGACAGGGTCATTAGGACGGGTGTGGTGTGGACAGGTGGGACAGTCATTGTGTGTGGACATTAGGACAGTTGTGTCATTGGTGGTGGACAGGTGGGACAGTTGTGTCATTAGGACGGGGTGTGGGGACAGGTGGGACAGTTGTGTCATTAGGACGGGGTGTGGTGTGGACAGGTGGGACAGTGTGTCATCAGGATAGTGGACGTGGACAGTTAGGACAGTGTGTCATTAGGACAGTGGTGGACAGTGGGACAGTTGTGTCATCACGACGGGGTGTGGTGTGGACAGGTGGGACAGCTGTGTCATCAGGACGGGGGTGTGGTGTGGACAGGTGGGACAGCTGTGTCATTAGGAACGCGGTGTGGTGTGGACAGGTGGGACAGTTGTGTCATTTAGGACGGGGTGTGGTGTGTGGACAGGGGGGACAGCTGTGTCATTAGGAGGGTGTGGTGTGTGGTGTGGACAGGTGGGACAGCGTGTATTTGTGGACGGTGTGTGGTTGGGAGAGGTGGAACGGTTTTTGTCATTAGAACAGTGTGGACAGTTGGGGCAGACCGTGTCAGTAGAACGGTGTGTGTGTGCAACTGGCGGGACAGTTGGGGCAGATGTGTCAGTAGAAACCCTCAACAGTTGTGTGTGTTGTGGACAGCTGGGGCATTTAGGTCAGTAGAACGTGTGTCTTCGTGTGTTGTGGACAGTTTGGGCAGGTGTGTCAGTAGAACGGTGTGTGTGTCTCCACATAGGTGTGTGGGTCGTGTGGTTCCACATTGGGGCAGTTGCTTCGTCAGGCTGTGGAGCGCAGTGACCAGGCCTTTGACCCCTCCACTGCTCTGTTCGTGTGCAACTGGTGGGACGAGGTCAAGCCCCACGAGGAAAAGCACGTGCTGACCGAGACCCTCAACACGACTGGCCAGGGTGTGGCCTGGCGTCTCCACACGACTGGAGCTGATCTTCCCCCTGTCCTCCACAGGTCAGGTCACAACAGGTCTGTCCTCCACACAGGTCAGTCTGTCTTCTCCACATAGGTCAGTGTGTCTTCTCCACACACAGGTCAGTGTGTCTGCTCCACATAGGTCAGTGTGTCTGCCTCCATATAGGTCAGTGTGTCTTCTCCACACAGGTCAGTGTGTCTGCTCCACATAGGTCAGTCTGTCCTGCTCCACATAGGTCAGTCTGTCTCCTCCACACAGGTCAGTCTGTGACCTCCTCCACAGTCAGTCTCCACACAGGTCTGTCTCCTCCTCCACACAGGTTTAGTCTGTCCTCCACACAGGTCAGTCTGTCTCCTCCACACAGGTCAGTCTGTCTCCTCCACACACAGGTCAGTCTGTCCCCCACACAGGTCAGTCTGTGACCTCCACACAGGTCAGTCGTGACCTCCACACAGGTCAGTCTGTGACCTCCCTACAGGTCAATCTGTCTTCTACACACAGGTCAGTCTGTGACCTCCACACAGGTCAGTCTGTCTCCTCCACACAGGTCAGTCTGTCCTCCGCACACAGGTCAGTTTGTGACCTCCACACAGGTCAGTCTGTCTCCTCCACACAGGTCAGTCCACAGGTCAGTTTGTGACCTCCGCACAGGTCAGTCTGTCTCCTCCACACAGGTCAGTCTGACCTCCACACAGGTCAGCCTATGACCTCCACACAGGTCAAGTCTGTCCTCCGCACAGGTCAGTCTATGACCTCCACACAGGTCAGTCTGTCTCCTCCACACAGGTCAGTCTGTCCTCCACACAGGTCAGTTTGTGACCTCCACACAGGTCAGTCTGACTCCTCCACACAGGTCAGTCCACAGGTCAGTTTGTGACCTCCGCACAGGTCAGTCTGTCTCCTCCACACAGGTCAGTCTGTCCTCCACACAGGTCAGCCTATGACCTCCACACAGGTCAGTCTGTCTCCTCCGCACAGGTCAGTCTATGACCTCCACACAGGTCAGTCTGTCTCCTTCACACAGTCAGTCTTTCCTCCACATAGATCAGTCTGTCCTCCACAAAGGTCAGTCTGTCCTCCACACAGATCAGTCTGATCTCCACAAAGGTCAGTCTGTCTTCCATACAGGTCAGTCTGTTTCCTACACAGGTCAGATCCCATGTTCTTCATACTAGTCAGATCCCACGTCCTCCACACAGGTAAGATCCCATGTCCTTCATACAGGTCAGATCCCATATTCCTGGCACAGGTAAGATCCCCGTGTCCTTCATACAGGTCAGATCCCATATTCTTGGCACAGGTCAGATCCCATGTTCTTCATACTGGTCATATCCCATGTCCTCCACACAGGTCAGATCCCATGTCCTCCACACAGGTCAGATCCCATGTTCTTGGGCACAGGTCAGATCCCATGTCCTCCACACAGGTCAGATCCCATGTCCTCCACACAGGTCAAATCCCATGTCCGTCATACAGGTCAGATTCCATGTCCTCGACACAGGTCAGATCTCATGTCCTTCATGCAGGTCAGATTCCATGTCCTACACACAGGTCAGATCCCATGCCCTTCATACAAGCTAGATAACTTAGCGTTCTAGTTGCAGAGTGCGGCAGACAGAAGGCAAGTGATGTTCAGTGACGTGTCTGTTTCGATGCAGGAGTAGTAGTTCATCAGGTGATTTTATGGTGTGCTGCAAGTGATTTTGCATCAGAATTTTGCATGGTGCATCATGCTGTAAGCCGAAGACGGTGGAATGGCAGAAAACAACACAGGGAGTGTGTTGTGGAAGATTTTGTGGGAACATGATGCATGCTACTGTGCACATTGTAATTGTGTGATGCTTAACATGATGCGACGCGATATGGACACCAGGATTGACGGAAAGAGTGTAGATGGTGTCGTGTGGAGTGTTCTGTTATCTGTATGATAAAGCATGACGTGGTGCCTGAAGCAGTGCATTGTGGTGTGCTGTGGTGTGGTGTGTGGTTGCAGTCGCTGCAGTGCAGTGTGGTGTGGTGTGTGGTTGCAGTCGCTGCAGCGTGGTGTGGTGGTGTGTGTGTGGTTTGCAGTCGCTGCAGTGCAGTGTGGGTGTGGTGTGTGGTTGCAGTCGCTGCAGTGTGGTGTGGTGTGTGGTTGTAGTCGCTGCAGTGCAGTGTAGTGTGGGTGTGTGGTGTGTAGTTGCAGTGTCACTGCAGTGTAGTGTGGTGTGTGGTTGCAGTGCAGTGTGCAGTGTGTGGTATGTGGTTGTAGTCGCTGCAGTGCAGGGTGGGGTGTGGTCGCAGTGCAGTGCAGTGTAGTGTGTGGTATGTGGTTGTAGTCGCTGCAGTGCAGTGTAATGTGGGGTGGTGTGTGGTTGTGTCGGTTGCAGTGTGTAGTGTGGTGTGGTGTGTGGTTGCAGTGCAGGGCAGGGCAGTGGTGTGTGGTGTGGTTGTGGTTGCAGTGCAGTGGTGTGTGTGGTGTGTGGTTGCAGTCGCAGTGCAGGTGGGTGTGTGGTTGCAGTGCAGTGTGGTGTGTGGTTGTAGTCGCTGCAGTGTTGTGGTGTCGCTGTGGTTGCAGTGCAGGGTGATGTGTGGTGTGTGGTTGCAGTGCAGGGCGGTGTGGTGTGTGGTGCAGTGTGGGTGGTGGCAGGTTTGCAGGCAGGGTGGTGTGTGGGTGGTTGCAGTGCAGGGCAGTGTTGTGTGGTGTGTGGTGTGTGGTTGTAGTCGCTGCAGTGCAGCGTGGTGTGGTGTATGGTTACAGTCGCTGGAGGGGTGTGGAGAAAAACCATTGGATGACAGGTACAGGGCACTGGTCCGAGGTATACGCCAGGTGCTGCCTGCCACCTTCAACGTCAAGCTCTCCCAGTACTACAGGTATCAGACTGTGCGAACTCTCAGGATCAGGAATGCTTATCTTTCAGTGTAGGCCAGCGAGATTCAAATACCCCCGTATGATAGCGGTGACATATTTTAACTTCTCCCTCATTCTGCTGGTAACCTTTTTTTTTTTCTAAACTCTCCTCTTAATGCAGGTGAACAAGATCAATAAAGATTTTTTTGTTGTACAGAAAATCCATCAGAGGCTGGACTCGTGTATTGTTTGATATATCCTTTAAATGCAGAAGACGCTTCAGCACAAGTT
This sequence comes from Conus betulinus, assembly GCA_016801955.1. Taxonomy (NCBI): domain Eukaryota; kingdom Metazoa; phylum Mollusca; class Gastropoda; order Neogastropoda; family Conidae; genus Conus; species Conus betulinus. The sequence continues at coordinate 202,630 of JADBJO010002077.1, forward strand.
ATGGGTCCTCAAGCTCCTGTTCCTTTTCTGAAGACTCGAAGTGCAAACTCACCCAGATTCAGGTCTGCAGTATTTCGTTTTCGAGTAAAGGTTTCCATGTAAGATTTAGTTATCAATTTTGTTAATACAGTTTATACAGCTTTTGTTTTTGTTTTTTTTTTTTCAAAGAAAAGGTGTTGCGTTTATCACCAAAACTTTCATTATTTTTTAAGTTACAGAAATGTTTTGTGATTTTTTTTTTTTGCCTTCCACCAGCGGTCTGTCTTTTAACGGAACAATCACATGATCATCTTTATTTTGTGTTTTCTAAAGTTCTCTCTTCATTTCTTCTCATTCGTCTAAATTAGGCACATAACTGTCATCCGGCCTCTTTCTCAAATGCATCACGTTGCTGATCAAGTCATGTCCCTGTCTTGCTCCTGCTGATTTATTTTGAAACACGATCCATATGAAAAAAAATTACCGATAATCTTGAGCAACAACATGATCAGGACAATGATCTAAGATCTACAGTTTAAGATCTTTACTGGAAAAGCGATCGACGTTTTCAAAATCATGAACGGTCAAGTTACCCTCTGTTTTCAACTGTGCTATGTTTTTTTTTTATTTCGTTTGAAAAGAGAGGTGCTTTGCCTCAGGAGAGAATTTCTACATTTAAAACAAAAGGTTTCAAAAAAGTACAACAACAAATCACTTTTTGTAAAAGAAGAGCCCTAAAATGTAGTGATTAGAACGATGGCTTACATCAATCTTATCTCCAAACAAACTTCAGATGCAAGTTCCTTTGTAGCAAAAAAACAAACAAACAAAAAAAAAACAGCGCAGACTACCTAATGTAGTTGTGTGTTAAACTGTCTCTAGTGTAAGCTCTTTTTTACGAGTGTAATACTCTGTATGCAACCAGCCACTGAAAATGATCCTCATTCACACACTCCTGGAACCCTTTCGTTGTGTCACCCACTCTAGATAGCTGTGAATATGAATCCATACATTCAAAGCAACATTGCTGCGGTAATACATTCATTTCAAGTGCCATTAATTGACTTAATCCTTTTTGTTTTAATCTGGGTTGCTGGGGATTTTCCACTAATTTGATTCATCTGTTCAGAACTCCAGCATCTGACATAACGAATCGGCGTTCGGGGTCTCTCATAAAAACGATCCACCTTATCTGGAAAGCCATTTTTTTTAAACAGAATGCCAACCTCATTCTTGTTTTGTTTCCGATCGTGCAGATTAGCCCCGGGCAGAATGAATGAAATTGTTTAAAGTGACGTTCAGGGGTGCTCCCTGAGGGAAAGATACTGCCATCGCGTTTCCTGAGGAGTCTTTTTTTTAAGTTCATAGATTTTATCACAAACAGTCTTTCAGGCATGTGCTCACTGTCGTATCAAAACAAAAATGGCAGTGTTACAATCACTGGAAAGGTTACATGTGAGAGAGTAACCTGTACCATGACTGAAAAGCAATAGTCCTCCAAAGGGAAAAAAAAACGGTACACAAAATCGCAATTCCACACTTCGTATTTCAAATTTTCGGCCTCGTGGCCTTTTTTAAGATTAAAGAGAAAAATGAAAACAAAAACGATACATTACGTAATACTGAGTGAACGATATTGATCGATATGGACTGGATGACACGGGGGGAAACGACTGAATGAAGCGCCAGCCGGCAGCTCTTCAGTCGGCACTACCCAGGTAGGCAGCCCGTTGTGTAAAACGTGTGTGGATTGTAAAGCGCTTACAGCTTGGTCTCTAGCCGAGAATTGGCGCATCATAAGTATTCATAATAAAGATGGTAATATCCATCTTTTTGGTGGTTCATATGGTTACACCATGCTGACAATATCTGTCTGTGTTCAGGTGGTTACAACAGTGCTACAATATCTGTCTGTGTTCAGGTTGTTACACAGTGCTGACAATATCTGTCTGTGTTCAGATGGTTGACAACAGTTCTGGCAATATCTGTCTGTGTTCAAGTGGATACAACAGTGCTGGCAATATCTGTCTGTGTTCAGATGGTTGACATCAGTGCTGACAATATCTGTCTGTGTTCAGGTGGTTACAACGGTTCTACAATATCTGTCTGTGTTCAGGTGGTTACAAACAGTGCTGACAATATCTGTCTGTGTTCAGGTGGTTACAACAGTGCTGACAATATCTGTCTGTGTTCAGGTGGTTACAACAGTGCTGACAATATCTGTCTGTGTTCAGGTGGTTACAACAGTGCTGACAATATCTGTCTGTGTTCAGGTGGTGGTTACAACAGTGCAGGTGACAATGCGACAATATGTCTGTGTTCAGGTGGTTACAACAGTGCTGACAATATCTGTCTGTGTTCAGGTGGTTACAACAGTGTTCAGTTCAGGCGGTTACAACATTGCTGACAATATCTGTCTTCAGGTGGTTCACCAGTGGTTACAATATCTGCCTGTGCTCAGGCAATATCTGACAATATCTGTCTGTGTTCAGGTGGTTACAACAGTGCTGACAATATCTGTCTGTGTTCAGGTGGTTACAACATTGCTGACAATATCTGTCTGTGTTCAGATGGTTACACACCAGTGTTAACAATATCTGTCTGTGTTCAGGTGGTCACACCTGTGTTTAAAATATCTGTCTGTGTTCAGGTGGTTAACGCCAGTGTTTACAATATCTGTCTGTGTTCAGGTGGTTACAAACGTGTGACAATATCTGTCTGTGTCCAAGTGGTTACAACAGTGCTGACCATATCTGTCTGTGTTCAGGCTATTACAACACAGCTGACAATACCTGTCTGTGATAAGGTAGTTACACCAGTGCTGACAACATCTGTCTGTGTTCAGGCGGTTACACCAGTGCTGACAACATCTGTCTGTGTTCAGGCGGTTACAACAGTGCAGACAATATCTGTCTGTGTTCAGGTGGTTACACTATTGCTGACAATATCTGTCTGTGTTCAGGTGGTCACACTAGTGTTTACAATATCTGTCTGTGTTCAGGTGGTTGACACCAGTGTTTACAACATCTCTCTGTGTCCAAGTGGTTACACCAGTGCTGACAACATCTTTCTGTGTCCAGGTGGTTACGCCAGTGCTGACAATATCTGTCTGTGTCCAGGTATACACCAGTGCTGACAACATCTGTCTGTGTTCAGATGGTTGACATCCGTGCCGATGAGATCAGTACTCTATGCAGGTGGCTGCAACAATACTGACGAGATCTGTATCTATTCGAGTAGTTTATAAATGTAATGGCAAGACCTATATATGTACAGGTGGTTTCTAGGAGTGCTGACGAGATATGTTTGTGCTTATAATTATAGTTTCGGCAGAGTTGACGAGAGTCATATGTGTTTATGTGGTTTTACACCAGTTGTGTGGAGATGACTGTGTTCAAACAGTTGTCAGCAACGCTGAATAAAGACTTTGTGTTCACGTAGTCTGTGCTCGAGGCTGTAGAGATCTTCAGATGTTTGCGTGTTTGTCTACAGAGCTAAAGAGAGGTATACGTGTTCAGGCGGTTATTAGGAATGCTCTGTGTGCTCAGAGGTTCAACCGTAACTTCAGAGGTTTCATTGCGGGCCTTGCCAGCACTTCTGAACAGATGGATATGTTCTTGTGTCGTTATCAACAGTGCTGAGAAGATGTATACGTGATGAGGCAGCTGTCAAGGTCCTCAGAGATCTCTCTGTCTTCACATCATTATTAACTATGCTGCTGTGTCTGTGGCTGTAGAATGTGCCGTAAAATTCTGTGTTTCAAGAGTCTCATCCGTGCTGTAATTAGTCCTTCGTGTACAAATGGCTAAAGCAGATCTCGCTGCGTTCAGTTCAGGGGCTGTCAGTAGTGCTGTAAAGATCTCCCTGTGTTCAGGTGGCTGTCAGCAGTGCTGTAAAAATCTCTATGTTGAGGTGACTGTCAGCAGTACTGTAAAGATCTCTCGGTGTGTTCCCGTAACTCTCAGCAGTGCTGTAAAGATCTCTCTGTGTTCAGTTAACTGTCAGCACTGCTGTAAAGATTTCTGTGTTCAGGCGACTCTCAGCAGTACTGTAAAAATCTCTCTGTGTTCAGTGCTGACTGTCAGACTGTAAAGCACTCTCTGTGTTGAAAGACTGTCTCTAGTGTTAAAGATCTCTCTGTGTTCAGGTTACCATCAGCAGTGCTGTGAAGATCTCTGTGTTCAGGATGACTGTAAGCACTGCTGTAAAGATGTCTCTGTGTTGATCAGCAGTCAGCTGTGCAGTAAAGATCTCTGTGTGTTCAGGTGACTGTCAGCAGTGCTGTAAAGACTCTCTGTGTTCAGGTGACTGTAAGCAGTGCTGTAAAGATCTCTCTGTGTTCAGGTGACTGTCAGCAGTGCTGTAAAGATCTCTGTGTGTTCAGGTGACTGTCAGCAGTGCTGTAAAGATCTCTGTGTGTTCAGGTGACTGTCAGCAGTGCTGTAAAGATCTCTCTGCGTGTTCAGGTGACTGTCAGCAGTGCTGTAAAAATCTCTCTGCGTTCAGGTGACTGTCACGCCGTGCTGTAAAGATCTCTGTGTACATGTGGACTGTCAGCAGTGCTGTGAAGATCTCTCAGTGTACAGGACTGTCAGTCGTGCTGTAAAGATCTCTCTTGGTTCAGGTGGCTGTCAGCTGTGCTGAAAGATCTCTTTACACCTTGAAGATCTCCTCTAACGTGGGACGCAAGGAGATGCCGCCGAAAAAGAGGCTGCTTTCCGCAATGTTCGCAATCAGATCGAGGCTCTGGAAAGTGAATCTGGCTGTCAGATCGACATCATCATGAGGGATGGGTTCCGCCGTGAAGTGGACACCATTACCAGGTCACTGAGAGAGAGAGAGAGAGAGAGAGGAGAGAGAGAGAGAGAGAGAGAGAGAGAGAGAGGGAGCGAGAGAGAGAGAGGAGGAGCGGAGGGATTAGCGATTGACTGAGAGAGTTGGAGAGGAGGGAGAGAGAGAGAGAGAAGAGGGAGACCATGGGGGATGGGAGAGAGAGACAGACGGAGAGAGGAGAGAGGAGGAGAGAGAGAAGATAGGAGGAAGAGCGGAGAGAGAGGAGGGAGAGAGAGGAGAAGAGAGAATTGGGCGAGGGCGAGAGGAGAGACGAGAGAGGAGGGGAAGAGAGAGGAGAGGGAGAGGGAGATTGGGGAGAGAAAGGAGAGAGAGAGAGGAGAGATGGGAGGATGAGAGGGAGACCGAGGGTAGAGAAGAGAGAGAGGAGAGGGAGGAGGAGGAGAGAGGAGAGGAGAGGAAGAGAGAGGAGCGGAGAGATGGAGAGGAGAGAGGAAAGAAGGGGAGGAAGAGAGAGGGGAGAAGGGAGGGAGGGAGAGAGAAGGAGAGAGAGAGTGGAGAGAGAGAGAGAGAGAGAGAGGGGGAGAGGACTGAGAGAGAGAGAGAGGAGAGAAGAGGAGGAGAGAGAGAGAGAGAGAGAGAGGGATGAGAGAAGAACAGAGAGAGAGGAAGGAGGAGAGAGGAGAGGAAGGTGGAGGAGGGAGAAGGAGGAGGGAGAGGAGAGAGGGAGAGGATGGAGAGAGGAAGAGAGAGGAGAGAGAGAGGAGAGAGAGAGAGAGGGAGAGAGAGGGTGAGGGAGAGAGATGAGAGAGGTGATGGAAGAGAAGGAGGAGAGCGGAGAGAGTGATGTCGAGGGGTAGAGATGGAGAGGAGAGAGAGTAGAGGAGGAGAGGAGGAGAGAGAGAAGAGAGAGGACGGAGTGAGGGAGGAGAGGGACGAATGAGAGAGAGAGTAGCTGAGGGAAAGAAGGGAGAGAAGAGGAGTGAGAGAGAGGAGAGAAAGAGGAGAGAGTGAGAAAGAGAGAGAGAGGAGAGAGCAGGTGAAAGAGATGAGGAGGTGAGAGAGGAGAGAGAGAGAGAGAAGCGGGATGAAGAGGAGAGAGAGAGAGAGAGGGAGGACGGAAATATATGAGGAATGTGAGGAGAGAGATTGAGACGAGGGCATGTAGACGGGCCAGAAGAGGGGTGAGATAAGTTAGGAGGGAGAGATTAGGAGGGGTGTAGCTAGGAGGAGGAATTGTAAGTAGAGAGAGAGAGTCAGGAGAGAGCTATGATGACAGAAGCGCTGAGTAGAGAGAAATGATATAATCAATACAAATGCTTGTTTCCACCCAGCCCTGGGGTGAGAGAGAGCATTACAAGAGTAAGATAGATAGATACAGAGAGAGAGAGAGAGAGAGATGAGATGATGAGATGAATGATGATGATGAGAGCAGTTTTATTAGAGAGAGAGAGAGCATGCATTACCAGGAGGCTACTGAGAGAGAGAGAGAGAGAGCGAGAGAGAGAGAGAGAGGAGAGAATGATGATGATGATGATGATGATCTTTATTAGAGAGAGAGAGAGAACATTACCAGGTTGCTACGAGAGAGAGAGAGAGAGAGGAGAGAGAGAGAGAGAGAGGAGAGTGAGAGGAGAGAGAGAGCATTGCCAGGTTACTGGACGAGAGAGAGAGAGAGAGAGGAGAGAGAGAGTGAGAGAGAGAGAGAGAGAGAGAGAGAGAGAGAGAGAGAGAGAGAGAGAGAGGACGTACCTGTAATGAAGTAAACCGTGTCTATAATGAAACGAGGTGTAACTACAATGAAGTTAGAGCTGTAACTATAATGTAGTGAGGTGTACGTACAGTGAGGTCAGGTGTTGTAGCTATGATGAAATGAGGTGTAAGTATCGTGAGGTCAGGTGTAGCTATGATGAAATGAGGTGTAAGTATCGTGAGGTCAGGTGTAGCTATAATGAAGTGAGTTGTAAGTATCGTGAGGTCAGGTGTAGCTATAATGAAGTGAGTTGTAAGTATCGTGAGGTCAGGTGTAGCTATAATGAAGTGAGTTGTAAGTATCGTGAGGTCAGGTGTAGCTATAATGAAGTGAGCTGTAGCTATAATGAAGTGAGTTGTAAGCATCGTGAGGTCAGGTGTAGCTATAATGAAGTGAGTTGTAAGTATCGTGAGGTCAGTGTAGCTATAATGAAGTGAGGTGTAGCTATAATGAAGTGAGGTGTAGCTATGAATGTAGCTATAATGAAGTGAGGTGTAGCTATAATGAAGTGAGGTGTAGCTATAATGAAGTGAGATGTAAGCATTGTTAGGCCAGATGTAGCTATAATGAAGTGAGTGTGTAACTATAATGAAGTGTAAGTACAGTCAGGTCAGGTGTAACTATGATGAGGTCAGGTGTAAGTACTGTCAGGTCAGGTGTAACTATGATGAGGTCAGGTGTAAGTACTGTTAGGTCAGTGTGTAACTGTGATGATGAGGTCAGGTGTAAGTACTGTCAGGTCAGGTGTAACTATGATGATGTCAGGTGTAAGAAGTATAGCAATGGTTACCTTCCTAGGTTTAGCGCTGCTTTGCATAAACTCAAGACATGTTCCACTGTTTGCTTACCCTGACAGGACAAACACAATAGGTCACCTGCCCAACCCCATAACTATGAATTCGGGGGGCGGGAGGTCATATACACAGATCTGAGGATGAAGCTGATTGTAAGAGGTGCCGTGTGCCACTTGTTATTCCAGCCGAGATTTGTTTGATGTGGTTTAGTCCACTGCCCGTGTTGGCCTCACTGGACCTTAGGCCACTGCTCACTGGGCCTTAGTCCACTGCCTCACTGGACCTTAGTCCACAGCCTCACTGGACCTTACTCCACTGCCTCACTGGGCCTTAGTCCACTGCCTCACTGGGCCTTAGTCCACTGCCTCACTGGACCTTAGTCCACTGCCTCACTGGACCCTAGTTCACTGCCCGTATTGGCCTCACTGGACTTTAGTCCACTGCCTCACTGGACCTTAGTCCACTGCCTCACTGGACCCTAGACTGGACCTTAGTCCACTGCCTCACTGGACCTTAGTCCACTGCCTCACTGGACCTTAGTCCACTGCCTCACTGGGCCTTAGTCCACTGCCTCACTGGACCTTAGTCCACTGCCTCACTGGACCTTAGTCCACTGCCTCACTGGGACTTAGTCCACTGCCTCACTAGACCTTAGTCCACTGCCTCACTGGACTTTAGTCCACTGCCTCACTGGGACTTAGTCCACTGCCTCCTGGACTTTAGTCCACTCACTCACTGGACTTAGTCCACTGCCCGTGTTGGCCTCACTGGACCTTAGTCCACTGCCTCACTAGACCTTAGTCCACTGCCTCACTGGACTTTAGTCCACTGCGTCACTGGACTTTAGTCCACTGCCTCATTGGACCTTAGTCCACTGACTCACTGGACCCTAGTCTACTGCCCGTATTGGCCTCACTGGACTTAGTCCACTGCCTCACTGGGCCTTGGTCCACTGCCTCACTGGACCTTAGTCCACTGCCTCACTGGACTTTAGTCCACTGCCCGTGTTGGCCTCACAGGACCTTAGTCCACTGCCTCACTGGACCTTAGTCCACTGCCTCACTGGACCTTAGTCCACTGCCTCACTGGACCTTGGTCCACTGCCTCACTGGACCTTAGTCCACTGCCTCACTGGACCCTAGTTCACTGCCCGTATTGGCCTCACTGGACTTTAGTCCACTGCCTCACTGGACCTTAGTCCACTGCCTCACTGGACCCTAGACTGGACCTTAGTCCACTGGACTTTAGTCCACCCTCACTGGACTTTAGTCCACTGCCTCACTGGACCTTAGTCCACTGCCTCACTGGACCTTAGTCCACTGCCTCATTGGACCTTAGTCCACTGACCACTGTGTTGGCCTCATTGGACCTTAGTTCACTGCCTCACTGGACCTTAGTCCACTGCCTCACTGGACCCTAGACTGGACCTTAGTCCACTGCCTCACTGGACTTTAGTCCACTGCCTCACTGGACCTTAGTCCACTGCCTCACTGGACCTTAGTCCACTGCCTCATTGGACCTTAGTCCACTGACCATGTTGGCCTCATTGGACCTTAGTTCACTGCCTCACTGGACCTTAGTCCACTGACCATCTTAGCTCATTGGACCTTAGTTCACTGCCTCACTGGACCTTAGTCCACTGACCATGTTGGCCACTCATTGGACCTTAGTTCACTGCCTCACTGGACCTTAGTCCACTGCCTCACTGGACCTTAGTCCACTGACCATGTTGGCCTTACTGGACCTTAGTCCACTGCCTCACTGGGCCTTAGTCCACTGCCTCACTGGACCTTAGTCCACTGCCACCTACTGGACCTTGGTCCACTGCCTCACTGGGCCTTAGTCCACTGCCTTCACTGGACCTTAGTCCACTGCCTCACTGGGCCTTAGTCCACTGCCTCACTGGCCTTAGTCCACTGCCTCACTGGACCTTAGTCCACTGCCTCACTGTGCCTTAGTCCACTGCCTCACTGGACCTTGGTCCACTGCCTCACTGGACCTTGGTCCACTGCCTCACTGGGCCTTAATCCACTGTCTCACTGGGTATAAATGATAAAATCAGGTGTATGAGGTGAGGTATATGTCATTATGAGCTGAGGCATATATCATTATGAAGTCCGGTATATATCATTATGAAGTGAGGTATATATCGTGACGAAGTAAAGTACGTAATATCATAGTGAAGAGAGGTGTAAATCATGTTGACGTATTATGCAAATCATAATGAACTGAGATGTGAATCGTGCTGAGACAATTACAAATCAGGATGACGTAAAAGACAATTATGATGAATTCAGGTATAAATCAAGACGAATCGAGGCATGAATGACATGGAAAGGTAGGCATACGCCTTGAAGCAATGAGGGGCAGCTCGTGGAACTGAGGTGACGTCATGTGGGTGGTTGGCAGGAAGCTGCTGACGTTCCTGAAGTCTGACCAGTGCGTGCTGGAGCTGACCCGGTGGTCCCCGGCCGAATGCCCCCCTCACGACAAGGACGCCAGGAGGGTCCTCAAGGAGGCCGCCTCCAGGTTCTCCGAGCGCCTGGCCGGGCGG
>JADBJO010002077.1:220000-245000 GCA_016801955.1 Conus betulinus
GTCATCATCACTTCATACTGCTGATCAAGGTGGTAGACATTGTGATCATCACTTCATACTATTGATCAAGGAGGTAGACATTATGATCATCACTTCATACTGCTGATCAAAGTGGTAGACATTGTAATCATCACTTCCTGCTGCTGATCAAGGTGGTAGACATTGTAACATTCGTCACTTCATACTGCTGATCAGGGTGGCCGACATTGTCATCATCACTTCGTACTGCTGATCAAGGTGGTAGACATTGTCATCATCACTTCATACTGTTGATCAAGGTGGTAGACATTGTGATCATCACTTCATACTGTTGATCAAGGTGGTAGACATTGTGATCATCACTTCATACTGCTGATCAAGGTGGGAGACATTGTGATCATCACTTCATACTGCTGATCAAGGTGGTAGACATTGTAATCCTCACTTCCTACTGCTGATCAAGGTGGTAGACATTGTAATCATCACTTGCTGCTGATCAAGGAGGTAGACATTATAATCATCACTTCATACTGCTGGTCAAAGGAGGTAGACATTATAATCATCACTTCATACTGCTGATGAAGGTGGTAGACATTGTGATCATCACTTCATACTGCTGATGAAGGTGGTAGTAGATATTATAATCATCACTTCATACTGCTGATGAAGGTGGCAGACATTGTGATCATCACCTCATGCTGCTGGTCAAGGAGGTGAACATTATAATCATTCATCACTTCATACTGCTGATCAGGGTGGTAGACATTGTAACTTTCATCACTTCATAGTGCTGATCAAGGTGTTAGACATTGTAGCTGTCCTCAGCTCTTGTTGCCGGCCAGTGTGGTAGACATTAAACCTTTCGTCACTTTTTTTTGCTTAGCATTGTGGCTTACATTCTAACTTGCGTCATTTCCTGTCGTCGACCAATGTGGTAGACGTGGAAACTTCCGTCAGTTTAATGCTGCTGACCATTTTAGTGGACAGATGAAGTTTAGTCAGTTGTTGTCGACCGACGTGCTAAACATTATTGCTTTTGTCAGTTTCTTGTTGCAAGACAAATTTGGTGGTTGACTAATTTTCCTCGGGTCTTTTAGCGAGACACGGTGTTGGACGCTTCCATTTTGATCAGTTCTTTAGAAAAGCACTGTGCCAGACACTGTAATTGTTGTGAGATTTTGCTGTAAGGTACTTTGTCTCTTTCGCCTGGATTGGTTTGTTTTTTCTTTTTTTTTTTTTTTTTTTTTTTTTTTTTTTTGCTGGTGACCTTCGGTTACTAAACAGTTCTAGCCCAGGTCAAACACATTCTAGCGGTCTGTTCGTTCAGACCTGCGTTGAAATTGAAAAAAAAAGAAACACTAGAAGGCTTTAAGCAAGCTTAAACTAAAGGATGATGAAACAGAAGTCCTTCTCCTTAAACTTCTGTCAGAAATCCATCACCACCATGTCGGATATCACCACCATGTCGGATATCATATATGTATATATATATATATATATATATATATATATATATATATATATATATATATATATATATATATATACATATATATATATATATGTGTGTGTGTATATATGTGTGTGTGTGTGTGTATGTATGTGTGTGTGTTTCTAAAGTTTGCTGCCAGAAAAGCACATTTCACCTTCACGTCGAATATCATATTTGATGTATAAGTTTCTAATGTTTCTGCCAGAAATGTACGTTTCCCCTTCAAGTCGGATATCACATTTGATGTATATGTTTCTAATGTTTAAAGCCCTGCTTATGTGAACATTCCATGTATTGCTTTGATTATTATTCACTAAATAATTAAGCCGTCCAACACGTCCAACACCTTGTGTGTGTGTGTGTGTGTGTGTGTGTGTGTGTGTGTGTGTGTGTGTGTGTGTGTGTGTGTGTGTGTGTGTGTGTGTGTGTGTGTGTGTGTGTGTGTGTGTGTGTGTGTGTGTGTGTGTGTGCAGGTGTGGAGGAAGGCACGGAAGGACAAAGGGGCCCAACACAGACATGGCTGGTTGTTTCAGCCTGGGCAGCGCCATCAGCGGTAGCAAACCCTGGACCTCAAAGCAGCCCCTGTGAAGACGGTGTTCAGAGTGGCGTGGGGGTCCTCAAGCCATGGGAGAAGCCTGCAAGCTATTCCTGATGCAGCTCAAAGATGAAGACCTCTACACGGCCACCAAGAAATTCTTTGACAGGTCAGTCGGTCAGGAAGTCCGTCAGTCAAGACATCGTCAGTCAATCAGTCCGGAAATCAGTCAGTCAGAAAATGCGTCAGTCAGAAATCATTCAGTCAGGAAATCATTCAGTCAGAAAATACGTCAATCAGGAAATCGGAGAGTGTGTCAGTCAGAAAAAAGTCAGTCAGGAAATCTGTTAGAAATCTGTCAGTCAGGAAATCTGTTAGGAAATCTGTCAGTCAATCAATCAGAAACTCCGTCAGTCAGGAAATCTGTCAGTCAATCAGAAACTCCGTCAGTCAGGAAATCTGTCAGTCAATCAGAAACTCCGTCAGTCAGGAAATCTGTCAGTCAATCAGAAACTCCGTCAGTCAGGAAATCTGTCAGTCAATCAGAAAATCCGTCAATCAGGAAATCTGTCAGTCAATCAGAAAATCCGTCAGTCAGGAAATCTGTCAGTCAATCAGAAAATCCGTCAGTCAGGAAATCTGTCAGTCAATCAGAAAATCCGTCAGTCAGGAAATCTGTCAGTCAATCAGAAAATCCGTCTGTCAGAAAATCAGTCAGTCAGTCAGGAATCTGTCAGTAAGTCAGGAAATCCGTCAGTAGGTCAGCCAGGAAATCCGTCTGTAAGTCAGGAAATCCGTCAGTCAGAATATATGTCAGTCAGCAAATCAGTCAGTCAGTCAAAAAATCCGTCAGTCAGGAAATCTGCCAGTCAGTCAGAAAATCCATCAGTCAGTCAGAAAATTCGTCAGTCAGGAACTCAGTCAGTAAGGAAATCAGTCCGTCAGTCTGGAAATCCGCCAGTTAGTAAGGAAATCCGGTCAGTCAGTCAGTCAGAAAAAGTCAGTCAGTCAGGAAATCAGTCAGTCGGTCAGGAAATCTGTCAGTCACGAAATCAGTCAGTCAGTCAGGAAATCTGTCAGTCAGGAAATCAGTCAGTCACTCAGGAAATCTGTCAGTCAGGAAATCAGTCAGTCAGTCAGGAAATCTGTCAGTCAGGAAATCAGTCAGTCAAATCGTCAGTCAGTCAGGAAATCCGTCAGTGAGGGAAATCAGTCAGTCAGTCAGGAAATCCGTCAGTGGAAATCAGTCAGTCAGTCAGTCAGGAAATCAGTCAGTCAGTCAGTCAGGAAATCCGTCAGTCAGGAAATCAGTCAGTCAGGATATCCGTCAGTCAGTCAGGAAATCCGTCAGTTAGTCAGGAAATCCGTCAGTCAGGAAATCCGTCATTCGGGAAATCCGTCATTCAGGAAGACTGTCAGCCAGGACAGTTCGCTCCATGAAGGCGGGGCGGATAGAGCTCTGTCAGCCAGAGGGGATGCTGTGCACTGTGCTGCATGCCATGGGCCAGCTACATGCGGGAAAGGTCAGAGCGGGCACCTGCCAGGGAGGCCACACGTGTCGGGGCTGCTTGGGCTGCCAAACCGTAAAAACAAGTGGATCTGTGAACATGGAGGATCCCAGCATGTCTTCAGAGGTCTATGGAAGCCTGAATGCATGCTACGTGCCACAGTAGTGTTCATTCCAGATTTACTAGATCAGTGGAGCTATAGTGTTCATTCCAGCTGTACTGGATCAATGTAGCTATAGGGTTCACTCCAGATTTACTAGATCAATGGAACTATAGGGTTCGTTACAGATTTACTAGACCAAGTGTAGCTACAGTGTTCATTCCAGGTGTACTGGATCAATGGAGCTATAGCTTTCATTCCAGGTGTACTGGATCAATGGAGCTATAGGGTTCAATCCAGATTGACTAAATCAATGTAGCTACAGCGTTTATTCCAGGTGTATACTGGATCAATGGAGCTATAGCGCCCATTCTATGTATACTGGATCAATGTAGCTATGAGGTTTATTCCAGGTGTATTCCAGGTGTATTGGATCAATGCAGCTATAGTGTTCATTCCAGGTGTACTCGATCAACGTAGCTATAGTGTTCATTCCAGGTTTACTGGATCAATGTAGCTATGGGGTTCATTCCAGGTGTACTGGAGGAATATAGCTATAGCGTTCGTGTGCTGGATCAATGTAGCTAAAGGGTTGATTCCAGGTGTACTGGGTCAATGTAGCTATAGTGTTCATTCCAGGTGTACTGGGTCAATGTAGCTAAAGGGTTCATTCCAGGTGTACTGGGTCAATGTAGCTAAAGGGTTCATTCCAGGTGTACTGGGTCAATGTAGCTATAGCGTTCATTCCAGGTGTACTGGGTCAATGTAGGCTATAGCGTTCATTCCAGGTGTACTGGGTGAATGTAGCTATGGGTTCATTCCAGGTGTACTTGGTCAATGTAGCTATGGGGTTCATTCCAGGTGTACTGGGTCAATGTAGCTAAAGGGTTCATTCCAGGTGTACTGGGTCAATGTAGCTAGAGCGTTCATTCCAGGTGTACTGGATCAATGTAGCTATAGCGTTCATTCCAGGTGTACTGGATCAATGCAGCTACATTGTTCATTCCAGGTGTACCGGATCAATACAGCTATAGTGTTCATTCCAGGTGTACTGGGTCAGTGTAGCTGGGTCAATGTAGCTATAGCGTTCATTCCAGGTGTACTGGGTCAATGTAGCTATAGTGTTCATTCCAGGTGTACTGGATCAATGCAGCTATAGCGTTCATTCCAGGTGTACTGGATCAATGTAGCTAGAGCGTTCATTCCAGATGCATGAACCAGCACCTGTTGCCAATGGTGTTTTTTTTAATGTGAAAGAAAAGTGTTTGATATCTTTTTATGCTTCTTATAACAATGGCACCGCTTCACGCGGTGTGTGTGTGTGTGTGTGTGTGTGTGTGTGTGTGTGTGTGTGTGATGGGAGAATTATGTAGGTTGCAGTGTACATGTATGTGCATGTATCATATGTGTGCCTACAGTGTGCGTGCGTGTGTGTGTGTGTGTGTGTGTGTGTGTGTGTGTGTGTGTGTGTGCGTGCGCGCGCGTGCGTGCGTGTGTGCGTGTGTGCGTGTGCGTGCATGATGTGTGTGTGTGTGTGTGTGTGTGTGTGTGTGTGTTGAAGTAAAACTAAGCACCTTCATGTGGTCAGCAGGCCTCATGTCTTAATGACAGGTCCTGTGTGTGTGTGTGTGTGTGTGTGTGTGTGTGTGTGTGTGTGTGTGTGTGTGTGTATGTGTGTGTGTACGTGTGCGCGTGCGCGCATGCGTCTTTGGTATAGTGTGTGTGTGTATGTGTGCGCGTGTGCGTGTTTGTGTGTGTGTGTGTGTGTGTGTGTGTGTGAGTGCCTATGTGTGTGTGTGTGTGTGTGTGTGTGTGTGTGTGTGTGTGTGTGTGTGTGTGTGTGTGTGTGTGTGTGTGCGTGCGTGTGTGTGTGTGTGTGTGTGTGTGTGTGTGTGTGTGTGTGTGTGTGTGTGTGTGTGTGTTCAGGATTGCCAAGCGGTTTGACGCTGCCAGTCGGCTGCTGCCGGAGTTCCTGAAGGCGGACCGGCACCTGCTGCAGACGTTGCAGGGGGAGGTGCAGGGCGAGCAGGAGAGGCTGGCCTGCCTGTACCCGGGCCTGATGCACCGCGTCACCTGTCTGCAGGGCAGCAGCCTCGACATCTTCTTCGTCCAGCGCCTCATGCGATTCGACTTCAACATCAAGGACCTTCCGTACGTCATCTCTTAGTCCATGTGTGTGTGTGTGTGTGTGTGTGTGTGTGTGTGTGTGTGTGTGTGTGTGTGTGTGATGTCACCACGTCGAAGTACGTCGTTAAGTTTGCAGTTCATAGTCTGTGCATGTGATGTCGCCACGTTAAAGTACGTCGTTTACTTTGCAGCTCATAATCCGTGTGTCAGATGAGAGACAATAATTGCCATCCTGCTCGGACGAGTTTCCGACATGTGCTTCAGTGCATGCCATCATTTGGATTAATGAACTATAACTTTTTTGTCAGTGTCATCATTTTGAATTAAGAAAAAAAAAAAAAAACAAACGTTCCACCGAAACCCTGGCTGGGTTTTCTACTACTTTTAACTTTATTACAAAACATTTTGTAGGACTGAAACTTTCCATGCCAAAACAAGTTGTGTGCCCTTTACCTAAAGAGACAGTTTTTTTTGGCTTAGTTCTGTTTTTCTGTTTTCCACGTCCAAGTGAATACAATCTGATGCCATTCTTAACTGTAGTCAGCCATTGAATAGATATAGTAGTCAGTCAGGACTAACTGATGTCATTCCTTGCCTAGTCAGCCATGAACTAGATATAATAGTCAGGACTAATTGATGTCATTCCTTGCCTAGACAGCCATGAACTAGACATAGTAGTCAGGACTAACTGATGTCATTCCTTGCCTAGTCAGCCGTGAACTATATATAGAAGTCAGGACTAATTGATGTCATTACTTGCCTAGTCAGCCATGAACTAGATATAGTAGTCAGGACTAATAATGATGTCATTTATTGCCTAGTCAGCCATTGAATAGATATAGTAGTCAGGATTAATTGATGTCATTCCTTGCCTAGTCAGCCATGAACTAGATATAGTAGTCAGGACTAATTGATTTCATTCCTTTCCTAGTCAGCCATGAACTAGATATAGTAGTCAGGACTAACTGATGTTATTCCTTTCCTAGTCAGCCATGAACTAGATATAGTAGTCAACACTAATTGATGCCATTCCTTGCCTAGTCAGCTGTGAACTAGATATAGTAGTCAGGACTAATTGATGTCATTCCTTGCCTAGTCAGCCATGAACTAGATATAGTAGTCAACACTAACTGATGTCATTCCTTGCCTAGTCAGCTGTGAACTAGATATAGTAGTCAGGACTAATTGATGTCATTCCTTGCCTAGTCAGCCATGAACTAGATATAGTAGTCAAGACTAACTGACGTCATTTCTTGCCTAGTCAGCCATGAACTAGATATAGTAGTCAAGACTAATTGATGTCATTCCTTGCCTAGTCAGCCATGAACTAGATATAGTAGTCAGGACTAATTGATGCCATTCCTTGCCTAGTCAGCTGTGAACTAGATATAGTAGTCACACTAATTGATGTCATTCCTTACCTAGTCAGCCATGAACTAGATATAGTAGTCAAGACTAACTGACGTCATTTCTTGCCTAGTCAGCCATGAACTAGATATAGTAGTCAAGACTAATTGATGTCATTCCTTGCCTAGTCAGCCATGAACTAGATATAGTAGTCAACACTAACTGATGTCATTCCTTGCCTAGTCAGCTGTGAACTAGATATAGTAGTCAGGACTAATTGATGTCATCCTTGCCTAGTCAGCCATGAACTAGATATAGTAGTCAAGACTAACTGACGTCATTTCTTGCCAAGTCAGCCATGAACTACATATAGTAGTCAGGACTAATTGATGTCATTCCTTGCCTAGTCAGCCATGAACTAGATATAGTAGTAGTCAGGACTAATTGATGCCATTCCTTGCCTAGTCAGCTGTGAACTAAATATAGTAGTCAGGACTAACTGATGTCATTGTTTGCCTAGTTAGCCATGAACTAGATATAGTAGTCAAGACTACTTCATGCCATTCTTAGCCGTCATCAGGCAGCCAAGGAAAGACTAACCGACGCTATTTTGGCCGTTGTCAGCTCTGACGGTAGATCCAAGTACGGGCTAGTTGACAATATTCTTGGCCGTTCTTTGCTCCGAAGTAGAGATGACATTTTTAGCCGTTGTCAGCTCTGACGGATAAATCTAAGTACAGGCTAGTTGACAATATTCTTCGCCGTTCTTTGCTCCGAAGTAGAGATGACATTTTTAGCCGTTGTCAGCTCTGACGGATAAATCCAAGTACGGGCTAGTTGACAATACTCTTGGCCGTTCTTTGCTCTGAAGTAGAGATGACATTTTTAGCCGTTGTCAGCTCTGAAGGATAGATCCAAGTACAGGCTAGTTGACTATTATTCTCAGCCGTTGTTAGCAAGTAAAGGCTAGTTGACTATTGTTCTCAGCGTTGTTGTTGGCAAGTAAAGGCTAGTTGACTATTGTTCTCAGCCGTTGTTGGCAAGTAAAGGCTAGTTGACTATTGTTCTCAGCCGCCGTTGTTGGCAAGTAAAGGCTAGTTGACTAGTATTCTCAGCTGTTGTTAGCAAGTAAAGGCTAGTTGACTATTGTTCTCAGCCGTTGTTGGCAAGTAAAGGCTAGTTGTCTATTGTTCTCAGCTGTTGTTAGCAAGTAAAGGCTAGTTGACTATTGTTCTCAGCCGTTGTTGGCAAGTAAAGGCTAGTTGACTATGTTCTCAGCCGTTGTTGCAAGTAAAGGCTTCCAAGTAAAGCCTCAGCCGTTGTTAGCAAGTAAAGGCAAGTTGACAATATTTAACCTGAAGTAAAGCTAATTGACGATATTCTTAACCTGGAGTATAATTCCAAGTAAAGGCTAGTTGACGATATTCTTAACCTGGAGTATAATTCCAAGTAAAGGCTAATAATTGACGATATTCTTAACCTGGAGTATAATTCCAAGTAAAGGGCTAATTGACGATATTCTTAACCTGGAGTATAATTCCAAGTAAAGCCTAATTAATTATATTCTTAACCTGGAGTATAATTCCAAGTAAAGCCTAATTACGATATTCTTAACCTGGAGTATAATTCCAAGTAAAGGCTAATTGACGATATTCTAACCTGAAGTATTATTCCAAGTAAAGCCTAATTAATGATATTCTTAACCTGGAGTATAATTCCCAGTAAAGGCTAATTGACGATATTCTTAACCTGGAGTATAATTCCAAGTAAAGGCTAATTGACTATATTCTTAACCTGAAGTATAATTCCAATCAAAGGCTAATTGACAATGTTCTTGACCTTAAGTAGAGGTCCAAACGAAGGCTAATTGACGAAGTTCCTAGTCGTTGTCAGCCCAGAAAAGAGTCGACCATTCAGAATGTCAGCACATTCTGACCTTCCCTGTGTCCATTTCGGATCCGCAAACATATTTTTTCTATTTCAGTAGTCACGTCTTTCTACCTCTTTATTCCGAATTTTCTACTGTTTTTTTTTTTTTTTCGCTGGATGCCTTGGGAGGCTGGTAGATCATGATTTTCTTTCTGTGATGGAGATAATAGATGACCACAGCTGTGTAGAAGTATGCTTGTGCTCCATTCTAAAGTAGTGCAGATAATTCGATGATTCAACTGTTTGTTTACGGGTTGATAATCTTTATCATATGTGTGATGTGCAAGACTAGCGACAGTTTTTAAATAGATAGCACCGCAAAGCCGTATACACCTCTGTGACAGGTATGACCGCAGTTCTGCCATCGGCCGCGGGGGCGTCGCTGACGTTTACCGCAGCACACTGCCCAATGGCGAGGTGGTGGCCCTGAAGGTTCAGCGTGATCCACTGACCGTCAAGTCCGTGACTGATGTCTTACTGGAAGATAGAATCCTAAGGTGTGTGTGTGTGTGTGTGTGTGTGTGTGAGTCCGTGACAGATGTCTTACTGTCTTACTAGAAGATGGAACCCTAAGGTGTGTATGTGACGGAGTCCGTGACAGATGTCTTACTGGAAGATAGAACCCTAAGGTGTGTGTGACAGAGTCCGTGACAGATGTCCTATCGGAGGACAGCACTCGCATATCTATTGACCGTTTCCTGAGAACATAATGGTCTTTGCAGAAGATGAAACACATGCTAAATACAATTTTAATTAAAAATGACTAGAACAGTGCACAAAAAATGGGGGGAGATATACTAATCAGAACTCAAGATGTGTGTTGATTGTGGTAAAAACACACACACACACACACACACACACACACACACACACACACACACACACACACACACACACACACACACACACACACACACACACACACACACACACACACACACACACACACACACACACACATTGCCAGTTAAGAACTGAATCAATTGCATTTACAAGATAAAAAAGAACGAGTTGGCAAATAACGCCCATAACAAAAATATTGATACAAATTATCTGAAAATTAAAAAAAAAAAAGGCCTACAAGCTTATAAACCATTTGAGCAAAATTAGGTGGATAGGATAAAAGAAATCGAAGTAATTTAGTTATTAGGAAAATCCAGAAGTAACAATAGGACAATTACGAGACAATACAAGGATACGATAACGTCGTCGCACACTAAGAAGAAATAATGCTAGAGAAAAAAAAACGTATGATCATCAATACTTTCAAAAGGTAAAAAGACATTCTACTCCAAGTATTGGCTTAATAATAGAATCCCTTTTCTGTGATAAAAACAGGGGGAAGTTATTACAATTTCCTATTCAAATTCATTCAACAGAGGAGCGCTTTTCTTCACGTAGAGAAAGGCTTTATAATTTTGATTCATAAAAGGGTAAGACTTAGGCAGGAATAAAGTTAATGATTGTAGAGTGAGTGATTGCATGACAAAATGAAAATGCAGAATCTTGGCTAAGTTTTCGCTGCAAAATGAAGTCGGGTACGTTAAAAGAAGAAATACAGGGACTGTGTGAAGACGTCTTCTTGAAGTTACTGGCTGTAGAAGCAATTTGGAAAATGCAGGCTATTTATTTGACCGAGGGATCCAAAGCTTTCGACCCTGATCCGAAACTTATCTTCCGCACGTATTTCATACGTTCGGATTTGGATCCGACATCCAGAATTGGATACAAGTCTTGAACAGCAGTAACCAAAGCTGTGTCAAACATGCTAGCTGGCTATTTGAGTATTTTGCAGTAAATTGTGGCACACGGTAGGGCTATCCCTTCTGCCTTTTGGCTTTTGTTTTCAGCAGCAGAAGAAAAAGAAATGGCAATATGTTACGAATCAACCTAAAAATTAATTACTGTAAAACGTATAAGAACATAAAGATACAACACGCAGCTGACAACACACCGTTGTTTTAAAAAATAAACAGGCATAATTAAATAATTTCACGATGTTACAATTGTCGAATTGTACCCAGTGTGAAACTAAACGTGTACAATACAAAAGCAAAATGAATGGGAGGGTAAGTTTTTGAACAAAACCGTTTCTCGTTGGTTGTTACATTAAAATGTTGGGAATGTATTTGAAACAGACAAGATAGCTGAAATATTGAAAACGATGAGGCAGTTGTAATCCAATGCACACAAAGACCAATAACAAATGGAGCAAAAGAGATCTTGGCATTCACAGCAGAATTGCTCAGATAAAGGTATTTTGGGCACGTCGGTCAGTTTATGTAATGCAGGCTATTAATATTTTTGAAACAATGTTTTGAATTAGATTATTAAGATGCTATGCAAATTTGTGTGGCAAAGAATACTCAGTGACCAAAGAGCTTTGGCCATAGTGAAAACTATAATAATGAAATCAGAATAGATAACAGGAGGCTGGAACACGTTCGGCGTAATCGAATGGGTAGGAAAAATTGTTCTTTGCATTCAAAATTATTTCTCCTTTTCGTCAACATGAATTGTTTGTATATAAACTCATATCAAACGACCAGGAGCTTGGACACCCATCTCTGACAATCCTATTCCCCTGCTTAAAAAATAGGAACCGAAAATGAAAAAGAAAAGAACAGAAAAAAAAGTTATTCAATAGCAGCAGGTACCAACACTGCGGATGATGATTCGGACCAGGACGTCATTGTGATTTGTAATAGAGATGTCATTTTTAATGACATGTTGGTGGTGATTCGGAATGCAGACGTCATTTTAATGATATACGCATGGTGATTTGAAGTAGAGACGTCACTGTAATGATTTGTTGTGGTGATTTGGAGCAGAATGTCATTGTAATGTTACACAGATGACTATATATGGAAGAGAAGACACCATTGTAATGTTACATGACTTATGATTTGAAATAGAGACTTAACTGTTATGACATTTGGATGCGCAGGACGTCATTGTGATGTTATACGGATGATAAACATGTTATGGAGACACCAGTATATGGGTGGTAGTTTTGGAGCAGGACGTCATTACATCGGTATTGTGGTGATGGTTTGGAACAGAGACATCAATCATGACAACATCATTTACTATTACGGAGCGGCACGCGAGCAGAAGGCCAACGACCTGAGGTGGGTCATGGTCCTGGAGTTCTGCACGCGCACCATCAAACAGCGCTTCCTGTCGGACGACGCCAAGATGCCGGGCCGCCCTGGAGATTGTCTCCCTTCAGCTGGACGCCATGCGAGAGATGGCGCTCATGGCCAGTCAGATCTGCAGCGCCCTCTGTTATCTGCACCACAAGGACATTGTGCACCGTGATCTGAAGTCTGACAACATTCTGGTAGGTTGCTAGACAGGGAGCAGATAAGGGGGGGGGGGGGGGAGGGGGGGGGGGCGCGATGGAGGGAGGATCAAACCGAACAAAATTGCGGGGTGGTGGTTTTGGGTTTGGTGTATGTGGTGGGTGGGTGGGGGTGCATGACGATTTCACCTTGCCATATCCCTCGGCAGACTACAGTATCATTCACAATTCTGATTTTGAAGGAAGACAATGGGGTAAATATCATGACATCGGGTAGACACTGGGCACGAGGGTACTAGAGATGATCACCGTGAGGCTCATGAAGATAATACGGTGATGATCATGATTGAAGATGACAGGGTGATGATCATGATGATAAGGCCAACATGGGCATGAAGACTGGCAATATGGTAATCTCCATGGAAGTATGTCAGTAATATCGGTGATGATGAGTGAAAGGAATGGTGCTAATGGTGCTTTTAATTATGCAGATGTTATGAATAAAGATAACGCTGATGGAATGTACCACGAAGTAGGTGGGGGTAATAATCATAGAACCAATAGAAACTGTAGTTGCGCGACAGAAAGCGGGCACATACAGTCATGTAGAATACACAATACTCACGAAAGGACATGTGTACGATTACATGTCACAGGTCAGAAAATGTATGTGGTTTATCATTCTCAGGTCAGAACATGTGTGTGTGTGGTTATCATTCACAGGTCAGAACATGTGTGTGTGTGGTTATCATTCACACGTCAGAACATGTGTGTGGTTATCATTCACAGGTCAGAACATGTGTGTCGTTATCATTCACAGGGCAGAGACACATGTGTGTAATTATAATTCACAGGTCAGAACATGTGTGTGGTTCATTCACAGGGCAGAACACATTCACAGGTCAGAACATGTGTGTGGTTATCATTCACAGGGCAGAACACGTGTGTAATTATAATTCACAGGTCAGAACATGTGTGTGGTTATCATTCACAGGGCAGAAACACGTGTGTAATTATATAATTCACAGGTCAGAACATGTGTGTGGTTATCATTCACAGGTCAGAACATGTGTGTGGTTATCATTCACACGTCAGAACACATGTGTGTGGTTATCATTCACAGGTCAGAACATGTGTGTGGTTATCATTCACAGGGCAGAACACGTGTGTAATTATAATTCACAGGTCAGAACATGTGTGTGGTTATCATTCACAGGGCAGAACACGTGTGTAATTATAATTCACAGGTCAGAACATGTGTGTGTGGTTATCATTCACAGGGCAGAAACACGTGTGTAATTATAATTCACAGGTCAGAACATGTGTGTGGTTATCATTCACAGGGCAGAACACGTGTGTAATTATAATTCACAGGTCAGAACATGTGTGTGGTCATTATTCACAGGTCAGAACATGTGTGTGGTCTTCATTCACAGGTCAGAACATGTGTGTGGTCATTATTCACAGGTCAGAACATGTGTGTGGTCATCATTCACAGGGCAGATCATGTGTGTGGTCATTATTCACAGGGCAGACCATGTGTGTGGTCATTATTCACAGGGTATAATATGTGTGTGGTCATCATTCACAGGTCACAACATGTGTGTGGTCATTATTCACAGGTCAGAACATGTGTGTGGGTCATTATTCACAGGTCAGAACATGTGTGTGGTCATTATTCACAGGTCAGAACATGTGTGTGTTCATTATTCACAGGTCAGAACATGTGTGGGGTTATCATGCACAGGTCAGAACATGTGTGTGGTTATCATCACAGATTATAACATGTGTGTTGTAATCATTCACAGGTCAGAACATGTGTGCGGTTATCATTCACAGGTCAGAACATGTTTGGGTGATTCACAGGTCAGAACATGTGTGTGGTCATCATTCACAGGGCAGGTCATGTGTGTGGTTATCATTCACAGGTCAGAACATGTGTGTGGTTATCATTCACAGGTCAGAACATGTGTGTGGTCATCATTCACACGTCAGAACATGTGTGTGTGGTCATCATTCACAGGTCAGAACATGTGTGTGGTTATCATTCACAGGTCAGAACATGTGTGTGGTTATCATTCACAAGTCAGAACATGTGTGTGGGTATCATTTACAGGCGAGAACATGCGTGTGTGTGGTTATTATTCACAGGTCAGAACATGTGTGTGGGTATCATTCACAGGTCAGAACATGTGTGTGGGGGTATCATGCACAGGTCAGAACATGTGTGTGGTTATCATTCACAGGTCAGATCATGTGTGTGGTTATCATTCACAGGTCAGAACATGTGTGTGGTTTTCATTCACAGGGTCTGAACATGTGTGTGGTTATTATTCACAGGTCAGAACATGTGTGTGGGTATCATTCACAGGTCAAAACATGTTTGTGATTATCATTCGTAAGTCAGAACACGTGTGGTTATCATTCACGGGAGGGTACGCACTTGTGGCTTTAAGTGGACATGTGTGGTGTTTGAGAGCGATTAGATCAGGATATGGAAGAGGTTGTAGCTGGTAAGTCACCACATGTCTGTTGTTCCAGTTTGCCGGCTCGGGCATGCTTGTTGTTTCAGCTATCACAGCAGGACATGTATGTGTGGTTTCATCGCGCAGGTCAGGCCATATAAATGATTTGAATTAAGTTACAGAACAGGACAGGCGTGTCAGATGACAGATCAGGTCACGTGTCTGTATTCGACTGGCAGATCGGAGAACGCGAATGGTTTGACTTCACATGTCAGGGTGTGTTGATGTGGTTTCTCTTCACAGGTCAGACATGTTATGTGGTTTTCTCTTCACAGGTCAGGATGTGTTATGTGTGTTTGACTTCACAGGTCAGGATGTGTTATGTGGTTTGACTTCACACAGGTCAGGACATGTTATGTGGTTTGACTTCACAGGTCAGGATGTGTTATGTGGTTTCTCTTCACATGTCAGGACATGTTATGTGGTTTGACTTCACAGGTCAGGATGTGTTATGTGGTTTGACTTCACAGGTCAGGGCATGTTATGTGGTTTGACTCACAGGTCAGATGTGTGTTATGTGGTTTCTCTTCACATGTCAGGACATGTTATGTGGTTTGACTTCACAGGTCAGGATGTGTGTTATGTGGTTTCTCTTCACAGGTCAGGACATGTTATGTGGTTTCTCTTCACAGGTCAGGATGTGTTATGTGGTTTCACTTCACAGGTCAGGGTGTGTTATGTGTTTGACTTCACAGGTCAGGATGTGTGTTATGTGGTTTGACTTCACAGGTCAGGACATGTTATGTGGTTTCTCTTCACAGGTCAGGATGTGTTATGTGTGGTTCTCTTCACATGTCAGGACATGTTATGTGGTTTGACTTCACAGGTCAGGATGTGTTATGTGGTTTCTCTTCACATGTCAGGGTGTGTTATGTGGTTTGACTTCACAGGTCAGGATGTGTTATGTGGTTTCTCTTCACAGGTCAGGATGTGTTATGTGGTTTCTCTTCACAGGTCAGGACATGTTATGTGGTTTGACTTCACAGGTCAGGATGTGTTATGTGGTTTCTCTTCACAGGTCAGGACATGTTATGTGGTTTGACTTCACAGGTCAGGATGTGTTATGTGGTTTCTCTTCACATGTCAGGACATGTTATGTGGTTTGACTTCACAGGTCAGGATGTGTTATGTGGTTTCTCTTCACAGGTCAGGACATGTGTTATGTGGTTTGACTTCACAGGTCAGGATGTGTTATGTGGTTTGACTTCACAGTCAGGACGTGTTATGTGGTTTCTCTTCACATATCAGAATGTGTTATGTGGTTTCTCTTCACAGGTCAGTATGTGTTATGTGGTTTGACTTCACAGGTCAGGACGTGTTATGTGGTTTCTCTTCACAGGTCAGGATGTGTTATGTGGTTTGACTTCACATGTCAGGACATGTTATGTGGTTTCTCTTCACATGTCAGGATGTGTTATGTGGTTTGACTTCACAGGTCAGGATGTGTTATGTGGTTTCAGCTGACGGAGAAGAACATGGTGAAGCTGACTGATGTGGGACTGGTCAGTCAGCCCGGGACATCACCAACACGCTGGCAGGCACGCCTGTCTACATGGCGCCTGAGGTGCTCCTGCAGAGGCCAGTATGACATGAAGGCTGATGTGTACAGGTCAGTAGGACATGAAGGCTGATGTGTACAGGTCAGTATGTCATGAAGGCTGATGTGTACAGGTCAGTAGGACATGAAGGCTGATGTGTACAGGTCAGTAGGACATGAAGGCTGATGTGTACAGGTCAGTATGACATGAAGGTGATGTGTACAGGTCAGTAGGACATGAAGGCTGATGTGTACAGGTCAGTAGGACATGAAGGCTGATGTGTACAGGTCAGTATGACATAAGGCTGATGTGTACAGGTCAGAAGGACATGAAGGCTGATGTGTACAGGTCAGTAGGACATGAAGGCTGATGTGTACAGGTCAGTATGACATGAAGGCTGATGTGTACAGGTCAGTATGACATGAAGGCTGATGTGTACAGGTCAGAAGGACACGAAGGCTGATGTGTACAGGTCAGTATGACATGAAGGGTGATGTGTACAGGTCAGTAGGACATGAAGGCTGATGTGTACAGGTCAGTAGGACATGAAGGTTGATGTGTACAGGTCAGTAGGACATGAAGGCTGATGTGTACAGGTCAGTAGGACATGAGGCTGATGTGTAAAGTCAGTATGACATGAGGACTGATGTGTACAGGTCAGTAGGACATGAGGGCTGATGTGTACAGGTCAGTATGACATGAAGGCTGATATGTACAGGTATGACATGAAGGCTGATGTGACATGTCATGTGTATGACATGAGGGCTGATGTGTACAGGTCAGTATGACATGAAGTCTGATGTGTACAGGTATGACATGAAAGCTGATGTGTACATGTCAGTATGACATGAGGGTGACTGTTGTGAACATGTATGATACTGTTGTGAAGATGCTGCGTGATGTCATGCTGGTATCTAACCATAGTGACGACTGTTGTGAAGACAGTTAATGATTTGATGATGGTATGACCATAGTGACGACTGTTTGAAGAGAGATGTAATGTGATGATGGTCTGACCATAGTGACGACTGTTTGAAGAAGAGGATGATTTGATGATGGTATGACCATAGTGACGACTGTTTGAAGAGGATGGTGTGATGATGGTAAGACCATAGTGACGACTGTTGTGAAGAGGATGCATGATGTGATGATGGTAAGACCATAGTGACGACTGTTGTGAAGACAGTGCATGATGTGATGATGGTAAGACCATAGTGACGACTGTTGTGAAGACAGTTAATGATGTGATGATGGTCTGACCATAGTGACGACTGTTGTGAAGACAGTTAATGATGTGATGAGTGGTATGACCATAGTGACGACTGTTGTGAAGACAGTGCATGATGTGATGATGGTACGACCATAGTGACGACTGTTGTGAAGACAGTTAATGATGTGATGATGGTCTGACCATAGTGACGACTGTTGTGAGGACAGTTAATGATGTGATGATGGTCTGACCATAGTGACGACTGTTGTGAAGACAGTGCATGATGTGATGATGGTATGACCATAGTGACGACTGTTGTGAAGACAGTTAATGATGTGATGATGGTATGACCATAGTGACGACTGTTGTGAAGACAGTTAATGATGTGATGATGGTATGACCATAGTGACGACTGTTGTGAAGACAGTTAATGATGTGATGATGGTACGACCATAGTGACGACTGTTGTGAAGACAGTTAATGATGTGATGATGATGGTCTGACCATAGTGACGACTTTTGTGAAGACAGTTAATGATGTGATGATGGTATGACCATAGTGACGACTGTTGTGAAGAATCCTGCTGTGACTGCTCTGAACTGTAGAATGAGCATGAGAATAGCAAACACGTGTGAAGACTGGATAGTGATGACTGTGATGAAGATGTTCGGTGATAATGATGATGATGACTGTTCAAAAGAAATGATGACTATTCGGTGATGATTATGATAACTGTTCAGAAGAAGTGATGATTGTTTGGTGATGCTGATGATATGATGATGACTGTCGTGATGATGATGATGATGATGATGATGATGATGATGATGACTGTTCTTAAGAAATGATGATTGTTCGGTGATGATGATGATAATGATGACTGTTCTGAAGAAGTGTGATGATTGTTCGATGATGATGATGATGATGATGATGATGATGATGATGATGATGATGATGATGATGATGATGATGATGATGATGACTGTTCAGAAGAGTGATGTGATGATTGTTTGGTGATGCTGATGATAATGAAGACTGTTTGTCGTGATGATGATGATGATGATGATGATGATGATGATGATGATGATGATGATGATGATGATGATGATGATGATGATGATGATGATGTGATGATGATGATGATGATAATGATGACTGACTTTACTGAAGACGTGTGGTGGCTATGCGGTGACTACAGTGTGGTGATGACCACATGCTGACGACTTTGGTGATGACTGGTGTGGGGTGATGTTGCAGCCTGGCCATCATCCTGTGGGAGTTGTGGTACGGCCAGGATGCTGCTGACCACATCAGCTCTCACCTCTTCCGTCGCCTGGAAGACGCGGTCAAGGACGGGCTGCGACCTTCCATCACCATGCCCAACAAGCCCCCTGACGATTGGCTGAGACTCATCCAGTCCGGATGGGCTTTCCGGGCGGAAGATCGCCCCGATACCGCCGTTTTCAGCGATTTCTTCGACAGATTCCTTCAGACCACCAAATCCTGAGGTCTCGTGCAATGCCTTCGTTGTAGGATACAGAAGGGTCGAGTGCCAGTAACCATGGGAGATTTGATAGTGACACAACATGAAGAGAAGGGAGACAGAAACAGGGGTCTTATTGTACGGCAATGCTGGATATTGAAATAGGGAAAGACCGGGAAACAGTGCAGAGAGAAGCAGTTTGATGCCTGACACCTCACAGACTGATAAGGCTGGGAATTTGCGGGGAGGGAGGGAGGAAGGTTTGCAGTGCTTATGTGAAATAAAGTCTAATAGATTCAAACGGTTTCAGGACGCATGCTTTGGGGAAAAAAAAACAGAGGTTGCCCACAGAGTCGAGTAGGAAATTGTGTGAGGTATAGTTGAGGGTGTGGGTAGGGCGGGTCGGGGGTGTACGAATGGTGTACTTCCAATTAGTGTTTATGGGTCAAAAGAGCAAGTGCGATATTTATGACCTCACTGTCTCAATCACACATCTGCTGTCGAACTTGAGTTTTTTTTTTTTTCCCTTTGTTGTGTTGGAATTGTTCAGGTTTTTTTTTTTTTTTTACTCTGACCTTTTGTACTCCCAAGCTCACAGCAAGGTGCAGAATAACCATTAGGGCAGACCACAAACTGATCCTTTGAACTAATCTACACTTCCCAAAATCATGCACCAAACCCAATTATTTATTGTCAGTCTTATTATCGATCCCTGAATACCAGTTCAACGCGGTTCTCATTGACCAGGAATCAGGAACACCAACAGGGTGATGATCCCTTGAAGAGGTCACCTAACACAGTCATGGGAAGACGTTCTCGTAAGTCACGTTCAGGGCCGTCAAACCAGAGGTGTGGCGTAGCTTGTAATGGCCGATGCTGAATATCCACAATGTTACCACTTTAAACCCGTTTCTTTTTCCCCGTAGCGATGATATGACATAGCATATCCTGGCTTTGTCATAGCGCTGGGCTAGGGGAATCATACAGGGTGTCAGGTGTGGTGGTCATAGCACAGGGTTAGGGAAATTATACAGGGTGTCAGGTGGTCATAGCACAGGGCTAGGGGAATTAGGCAGAGTGTCAGGTGTGGTGGTCATAGCACAGGTTAGTGAAATCATACAGTGTGTCAGGTGTGGTCATAGCACAGGGTTAGGGGAAATCATACGGGGTGTCAGGTGTGGTCATAGCACAGGGTTAGGGGAAGCATACAGGGTGTCAGGTGTGGTGGTCATAGCACAGGGCTGGGGAAATCATACAGGGTGTCAGGTGTGGTCATAGCACAGGGCTAGGGAAATTAGGCAGAGTGTCAGGTGTGTGGTCATAGCACAGGTTGGTGAAATCAGCACAGGTGTCAGTGTGTCAGGTGTCATAGCACAGGGCTAGGGAATCATACAGGTGTAAGTGTGGTCATAGCACAGGGCTAGGGGAATCATACAGGGTGTCAGGTGTGGTGGTCATAGCACAGGGCTGGGGGAATCATACAGTGTGTCAGGTGTGGTCATAGCACAGGGCTGGGGGAATCATATAGTGTGTCAGGTGTGGTCATAGCACAGGGCTAGGGGTCTCAGGTGTGGTCATAGCACAGGGCTAGTGTATCAGGTGTGGTCATAGCACAATGCGAGGGGAATCATACAGTGTGCCAGGTGTGGTCATAGCACAGGGCTGGGAAATCATACAGGGTGTCAAGTGTGGTCATAGCACAGGGCTGGGGAAATCATACAGGGTGTCAGGTATGGTCATAGCACAGGGCTGGGGAAATCATACAGGGTGTCAGGTGTGGTGATAGCACAGGGCTAGGGGAATTAGGCAGGGTGTCAGGTGTGGTGGTCATAGCACAGTGTTGGTGAAATCATACAGGGTGTCAGGTGTGGGTCATAGCACAGGGCTAGGAGAATGGGCAGGGTGTCAGGTGTGGTGGTCATAGCACAGGGCTGGGAAATCATACAGTGTGTCAGGTGTGGTGATCATAGCACAGGGTTGGTGAAATCATACAGTGTGTCAGTGTGTGGTCATAGCTCAGGGCTAGGGGAATCATGCATGGTGTCAGGTGTGGTGGTCATAGCACAGGGCTGGGGAAATCATACAGGGTGTCAGGTGTGGTCATAGCACAGGGGTCTAGGGGAATCATGCAGGGTGTCAGGTGTGGTGGTCATAGCACAGGGTTGGTGAATCATACAGGGTGTCAGGTGTGGTCATAGCACAGGGCTGGGGAAATCATACAGGGTGTCAGGTGTGGTCATAGCACAGGGCTAGGGGAATCATACAGGGTGTCAGGTGTGTGGTCATAGCACAGGGTTGGTGAAATCATGCAGTGTGTCAGGTGTGGTCATAACACAGGGCTAGGGGAATCATACAGTGTGTCAGGTGTGGTCATAGCACAGGGCTAGTGGTCTCAGGTGTGGTCATAGCACAGGGCTAGTGGTATCAGGTGTGGTCATAGCACAATGCGAGGGGAATCATACAGTGTGTCAGGTGTGGTCATAGCACAGGGCTGGGGAAATCATACAGGGTGTCAGGTGTGATCATAGCACAGGGCTGGGGAAATCATACAGGGTGCAGGTGTGGTCATAGCACAGGGCTGGGGAAATCATACAGGGTGTCAGGTGTGGTCATAGCACAGGGCTAGGGGAATTAGGCAGGTGTCAGGTGTGGTGGTCATAGCACAGGGCTAGGGGAATCATACCAGGGTGTCTTCTACTATCCATTCCAGCTTAAGAACGTCCATAGCTGGCCTCCAGATTCTCCGAGAACAGAAGGGCAGGAACCCAGTCTGAACCCAAATACCCTGGACTAAAACCATTTACTGTCCACTTCTGATCCGGATACCTGGACAGAACACTCTGTCTTGTTTTTAGACCAGTTACCCAGGACAGAAAGTACTAGTTGTTCACTTGTCTTTAAACAAAGAGACAGTCCTGACAACCAGGCAGGTCTGTAGTGTTAGTGCGGGTTGTTCTCAGGAAAGGGCGAGAATCAAAATCCTACTAAACACTCTGTAGCTGTTACGACAATGGTATTGCCTTGATTTGATCGGTTACATTCGTTTTACATTATCCGATCGAAGACGATTTTTGTGTTCAAAACCCTTCTCTCATGCTTGAAAAAACGAGTCTTTTTGATGAAACACGCATCTTACATTTTGCGAAATAAGACGATTGAACATTCAGTTTTCTTCTTCTTCTCTTCTTCCTGAAAGACTGGTTCACTTAAAAACGAGTAGGTCACCAGCGCGCATGTTAAAAAGTAAAATAAAATAAATAAAATAAAGTGCGACTCAGCCTGTTGGCCCCTGGAGCGAAATTTGGCAACAAGGGGTCGCACACATATTCAAAAAGTTAAAAGCAATGGCCAGATTCAGGCCCAGGTAACATATCCCTTCTCTCATATTTCAAAAAACAATTCTTCTTAATGCAATACCATATTCTCTTTCTCACATGCACTACCTCTACAGCTACAGAACAAGCGTTAGCACCCAGCCCATGACTCTTTGATGCCATATACTGCTGTCAGATTGTTTTCTTTCCTTGCTCTGCTTGGATTCCAAGCGTCCACTTCTGAATAGGTGGGGCGTCTCGAGACATTGCCTTTTCAGACGGGTGTCTTGCCAACATGGCCATAGAAGACCTGTTGTTGTGGGAAATGTAAGCCTTATCAAATTCACCACTGTTCCTTCTCGACTAGATTCAAGGGGAACATTTTTTCAGCTGCCTCTGCCATTGCCTTTCAGCTTTTGATCTTCTTACCGGAAACTGCCAGCTGTTTGGTGAGATCACCGGCTCCAACCTCTGTGGTGAGGAGTTTGGTTTGGAAGCCGGAATCTCATAGGCTGCCGGCAAGACTGATAGATATGAACTTGTTCCTTTGTGTTTTCATGTGGCGCTGTGAGTTCAACCAGGATCATTCGTTTGATGTACCTGAGGGGAGTACAGTACCCGGTCTCATGCCACTCTTCCTGATAATTTCTAGTGTGTTTTTTTTTCCCCTCCATTCTGGAAGATTGCTATGGACTCTCAGTCGTTCAATCCATTCTAGTGAACCTCGCTACATTCTCTTCATATCACCGCTGTTCCAGACTATAACTTGTGGTCTCGTGCTGTGTAGATCGTCGATGCTGTGCGTCTGGCGCCGCACTGTGTGCACGGAGTGGTGGAAAGTCGTTCTCTCTGAGTCTCGTGCTGTTGGCACTATCTCTGTTGCTTGGTGTCAAGTTCAGAGCCAAACGGAGTTCACCTGTTTATGACATCATCTTTCCTGTGTCATACAGTAGCTGTCTTGGTCCACATTGCTGCCAACTTTACTTTGCTTCTGTTTGATCCCATTTTTTTTTCTCACAGAATACGGCGTGAACAGCGAAACTGGACACACCCAGCAAGCCCTACTACAATATCCAACAAAGGCGAAACAAACAGTCTGTACGGAGCTGTGTGAAAGCAAATCAACGCCGAACACTCACAATCATGCGCACATAGGTTGTGTGTCCAGGAAGACACACGATATCAGTTCTTCCCCCGACAGTCAAACTATTTACAAGATACCACTAGTGTGTATCATTGAGAAAACACTAATTTTCGAAGAACACAAACACGAGGGTAACATAATTGATGGGATGTACATAATCCATATAAGAAATGACACGCTTACAGAGAAATTCTAAATAATAAACGATGTGACCGCAATATGGTTACGATTTTCCTCCTCCCAGTCTCTTTTGGATATCTATATCTATCTGTCTATCTATATATATATATTGTCGTTGTTGTTGACATGTTAATATGTTTGGTTATGTTATTATCACGCAGAGTGGTTTCATTTATACCACGTCCTTCTTTGCTCTGTGATTTTTGTTAGTGTTATTTGAATTTTTTTTCATCATCTGTAAATGGAACTTGTTTATCGTTACTGTCCGAATGGAAATTGTGAATGATGCTTGCAAACCAGATGTTATGAAAAAAAAAGAATCTTTTTGTCAGGAAGTGTACCTAAGTTCCTAGTCGTTTGTATGTGCGTGCGGCCATGCGTGCGTGCGTGCGTGCGAGCGTGCGTGCGTGCGTGCGTGTGTGTGTGTGTGTGTGTGTGAAGAATATTTTGTCCAAAAAAAAAAGAAATAGAATAAATGTTCTTATAAGAGAGGCTTTCGAAGTTTCACACTGATCAGACTCACGCTGGTGTGCCTTGGCCCATATCCTGACAGCCGGCTCCCTTCCCCCTCTCTGAAGCGCTTTAACCAGGGGAGGCGGAGAGAGCTGTCCGCGCAGTTCTTACCCTCCCCTTCCATCCCCCAACTTCTCCTCAGTGTGCCGTGTCGCTCATCGTCAGACGAGGAACTTATGAAATATGTATGTCCCGTCGTTTACGACAGTGTTCGCGACAACTGTTTACCGTTCTAGTGCTAACAGAGGGTGTGTGTAGCCGATATGCTTAGCACTCAGGAGTCCTTCATTGAGCAACGTCTCTGCCATTGAAAACCATCATCGAGCATTTCTGCTCTTAGGCCACTTCGCTGGGGTCTAGTCTAGTCTACAGAGGTCCGGGTTGTCCCGTCTTCGCTGACCTGCCAGAGGTCTCTGACGTAGGCCTAATCATTAACGTTCAGTTTTAAAATTCGAGTAGGGGGTAGTTGGACAGGTTTTTTTTTTTTCATGTGGCATTCTGGCCAAACGATCAGCCATTTCTTTTCCCCGAATGCCAACGTGACCGGGAACCCAAGCCAAAACAATGCCGTGTCCATCCGCTTTCAAAGAGGTGAAAAGTTTTTTTTCTTTTGTAAGTTTAGAAGTTCAGGGTGATGGAGGTTACGACCAGCCATGGCCTCCAAAGCTGACAGCCAATCAGACATCAGAAAGTCCTTCTCTGTAGATGGAGAGAGCTAAAACCAACACTGCAAGTTCAGCAGAGTAAACAGAAGTATCTGACGGAATATTTTTCG
>JADBJO010002077.1:260000-270000 GCA_016801955.1 Conus betulinus
TTTCAAGATGGCATTATTCCTTCAAC
Source organism: Conus betulinus (assembly GCA_016801955.1). Taxonomy (NCBI): domain Eukaryota; kingdom Metazoa; phylum Mollusca; class Gastropoda; order Neogastropoda; family Conidae; genus Conus; species Conus betulinus. Next base: position 260,027 of record JADBJO010002077.1, read on the forward strand.
AGTGTTGGCGGTTAGAGTGTATACAGGCTGCGCACCAAAATTTATGCGCCGAGGCCTTGCCTAAGGAGTCGAGTATTTAGAGACTGGCACAGTTAAATTTGTAGACTGGTACAATTAGATTTATAGTTAGTTTCAAAGCGAGGTGACCGAAGGCGGAAACTGAAGCATATTAAAAAACAAAAAAAACAAAACAAAACAAAACAAAAAACCTGCTGTTCTTCTACCCTCCAACCCCTCTCATTTCTCCCTTTCTGTGTTGAGCCACTATTAACACTACAGCTATTGTAGTCATATTAACACCGGAAGTGGTAGTATTCCTTCTCTTATCATTCAAATATTTTCATCATCGTCTCTATTATCAGTATAATTGTTTTTGTTATCATTATTATCATTTCTGTCATCATCATTATTTTCAAATCCCATATCCCCTTCTTAAAGGTCTCGTTTTCATTCAACACTCATTTTGTGCCGAATATGAGAAGACAAGAAGTGGTTGCTCGTTCTCCGTCTCATCGTCCTGAATGTTGTTTTTTTACCTGAAGAAGTCCTAACAGATCGAAAAACATCATGTTTAGTTCGGTAATATTTGTCTGGATTGTCTTGCAGAAGCAGTAACTTTTCTTTTTAAGATTAGATATATAGGCTGGCACAGTTTCATTGTCCTGTGAATTTTTGTTGGGCATGAAAGTTGTTTCGCCCCTTTTTTTTTTATATGCGCATCAAGATAGACGCTAGCTGGCTCCAAGCAGATGGATTACGATGAAGGAATGGAACTATTTCAGGTAGACCAGCTGGCCCAAAGATTGTGTCCAAAGGTGAGCGCATAGGCCTGAAATGTGACATCGGCTCATGTATTTCTAGATTACGAATGTCATCAGTCGAAATTCTTAAAAGAAAAGAAAAAAAGGACATAATTGGTGTGGAGTTGATCAATAGCAAAATTGTATAGTACTCTGTAGCCAAATTTACGCAATGCCTCAAAACGCTTTACATGGACTGTAATAATGATTTGGTGCATATTGAGGTGTGTGGCCTGAGGCAGAGCATTGGGTCGCAGGGGCCCCGTTGAGGTTAGTTCACGTAGAAAAATAATGCATGTGTGCAGTGTGCAGTTACGTGCCATGTGGCCGTGGGGTACCATGCTATACCTGTCCCAGGCTTTGTACATATTTATAGCTTCATTCCCTTGTTCCTTGTTAACCGACACTGACTGACAAAGCAACACTGGGGTTTGTGTGAATGGTAAGATGGTGGGGCTGGTGTGAAGAAGAGAGACAGATGAGTAGATGGAGGGTTTAAGGTATATGTTGCAAATCGTAACAGCGCAGAGGGGTGAGGAGGGAGTCGGGTGGGGTAGGGGTACGGTAGAGAGGTGGTGTGGCGAACGGATCTCTCCGTGTAAGCTGGGATTGCTATTATTTTGCGCACCACGTCTACTTGCAAAGGAGTCATGCCATTGGTCCCAAGGTCCATTGGTCTCAAGGTCCGTTGGTCCCAAGGTTCGATTGTCCCAAGGTTCGTTGGTCCCAAGGCCAATAAAAATCTGTGAAATATATAACGGACCTTGGGACCAACGAACCTTTGGACCAACGGACCTTGGGACCAACGGACCTTGGGACCAACAAACCTTGGGACCAATGACCTTGGGACCAGTGGCATGACCCCATTGCAAGTAAAGGAACATAATTAACACACACACACACACACGCACGCACGCACGCACGCACGCACACACACACACACACACACACACACACACACACACACACACACACACACACACACAAAAGCAAAGCGAAACTTGACAGCAGCGAAAGGACACACTAGCTATCAACCACTCATTGACATCGCCTGTCACCACTCGTGCGTCGTGGACGGAGCTGTTTGCATGACAGGAAAACGCATAAAGAGTGAGATTTTAAATTCATTGGGACAGCAGGAAAACAACATTAAACAAACAAACAAAACAAACAACAACAATGACACAACAGCAGCAACCACCTACAGAAATGAATGTAGGGCGTTTATTGATGTGTATTGCATGTACGCTGAGCACCCTGCTCAATTTAGCCCTAACCGATGTTCCCAGTTTTGCCACACAGTGCTGTGTGTGTGTTTCGTTAAAAGTTGGTGTTTGTCCTGTGAATTTGTGAGACTGATGACAGATTGTTTTTATCAGGACACACACACACACACACACACACACACACACACACACATTAACACACACACACATACACAAACAAATGCTTGCACGAACGCAAGCATGCTTGCACGAACACACACACATGCACACGTGCACACACACACACACACACACACACACACACACATGGGCACAAACAAATTCATGTACAGAGCGAAAAAGTGAGCAGTGTAAAGCTGTTTCGGGCTCAAAAACCCACACAGGTATGAACAGACACACGCACAGAGCCAAGACACAAGCAGGGTAAAGTTGGTTGGGTTCTAAGTCCCGGTGTAACAGCCCGTTCTTACCCCCCTCTGGAACTTACCCGGGGTAAGTCTGGACTAGCCTGCTTTTACCCCAGGGGGTCATTCTAGGACTAGCCAGAACTTACCCCCCTAGTTGGAACTTCCACTGGGGGTAAGTTTGGGCTAGTCTGGATTAATCCTACCCCCCCCCCCCCCAAAGGGTCAATCTAGGACTATTTGGAATCTTCCTCCACCCTACCCCACCCTTCAAACGAGAGAGGGTTATTCAGGGTTTTCCTCTGCCTTTTTCCCAACACGCACACCCGCCTTAAAAAAAAATGGTGTTAGCCTGCATATTTACACCCCTCTCCCATTTCCTATATACAGTCAGTTGGGTTTAGACAAAGTGTAGTTCTAGACTCTTCTTAATAGATGGACCTCCTACTCCCCCCCCCCCCCCCCCACACACCACACATACACACACTGGTTCACTGACAGATACGCATTAACATTTCTCGCGCTAGCTTACACGCGTGGGTGAATATTCGGGAGTGTGAGTACGCCCGTGCATGCGTGGGGAAAAAAAAAACGGCTACATGCCAATGTGACCAAGTGCCAATGTGACCAAGCGTAGTTGTGACAAAATGTCGTTGTGACCACGTGTCGTTGTGACCAAGTACCGTACCGTTGTTGCTTCATCCCGGTTTGCCTCCTGTAACTGTTTACAGCTATTTAGAGTCTCTAGAGTACCTGTGTACCTTAGCTTGCACAATGCATGACTAGTGGTCAGTGCCACTGACCACTGGTCATTATGACGTAAAGCGAAGCTATTTAACAGCTATTTAGAGTCTCTAGAGTACCTGTGTACCTTAGCTTGCACAATGCATGACTAGTGGTCAGTGCCACTGGTCATTATGACGTAAAGCGAAATTTAAACTATTTAACAGCTAATTAGTGTTTCCCAAATGCTTGTGTACCTTGTACAACGTAGATTACTTGTGGTCAGTGCCACTGACTACTGGTCATTATGACGTAAATCGGAGATTTTAACTATTTCACAGCTAATTATAGTCTGCCGAGTACCTGTGTACCTTGTACAATGCAAACTGGTGGTCAGTGCCACTGACCACTGGTCACTATGTCGTATATCAGATATTACGACTATTTTACAGTTAATCAGTATCTCATGAGTGTTTGCATACCTTGTGCAATGCAGACAACCAGTGGTCAGTAGCACTGACCATCGGTCACTTTAATATATATAAGAAATTTTTAACTATTTTTACAGCTAATTAGTGTCTCCTGAGTGCCTGTGTACCTTGTACAATGTAGATGACTGGGGGGTCGGTTCCAACTGGGGGGGGGGGGGGGGGGGGGGGGCGGAGGGTAGGTTCCAGCTAGTCCTTGAATGACCCGGGGCTAAAAGCAGGCTAGCCCAGACTTACTCCGCGGTAAGTTCGGGGGGGGGGGGGGGGGGGGGGGGGGGGGGGGGGGGGGGGGGTAAGAAATGGGCTGTGTACATCGGGCTCCACCAGTGTATTTTCAGAAGGTGCATTTTAAAGTGTTGTGTGGATGAGCGTTTTTTTTTTTTGTCTGTGAGTTGACATCAACGCAGTGACAACTCTGATAATATGGCCTTTTGCGGTCGCTGGGCTTTAAGCAACATTATCCATCTCTCTCTCTCTAAGTCCAGGGCCAAGCCGTTTTAATCGTAGCTCCACAGAAGTATACATAAAGGACGATATGGGTATACAGACTCTGCGGACGGAACAGCTGGTGTTCACCTTGGGAAGCATGCACAGCATCAGTACCAAGCCACCAGATCATAAACAAAAAAGCTGGTGTGTTACATACTCAGCGGCAGACCATATTAGAAAGACTGTCCAAAACCACACGAGAGCAAGGGCAGCAAGAACAGGACAACTGTGGATAACATCAAAGTAATACGACAATAAAAACGGCAAGCCAAAGACAGCAGCACGACAGAGAAAAGCACTAGTACTGCATTTCCCCAAAGACAAGAGATACAACTTATACGAAGATCCCCATGCATTCATTCCCAGATAAATAGGCGGCTCCATAGATGGTGTCCTGCCCATGTTTAACGAGAACAGGCACTACTCTGCACCGCCCAAGAAACCCAGTAAGAGTCCTGGGTCTCCTCAGGTGAATGGTCTCAATGCCGTATGATAACTGATAAATCTTTGTGGACTGCAGGCGATGGGAGGGGGGAAATGCGGAAAGGAGGAGAAGGGAGCCGAGAGTGGCAGGGTGACAGGGGAGAGGTGGGATGGGACTTAAGGGAAAGCTGGCTGGTTGAGTCAGCTAATTAATTAACAACCATTGGACAGCATTACCACAATAACACAGTTCCGAGAAAGAGCATTTCTAGTTGGGCGTCCGAGGTAAGAGGGGTGGAGAAGGGACGGGGTGGGTGGGGGAGGCAGATGTAGGTGTGTGTGGGGTGGAGGGCTTGTGGAGGATTGGGAGAGTGGAAGGAGATGGGATTTGAACCTCCGACGCCTGACTGTGGTCTGGGTGGTGTAGCAGCTGAGCAAAGTAGGCAGCAGAAGTATCAGTTATTGTACAGTTTACCTGTAGGAGCGATTCATGAGATAACAAAGGCGAGTCGGCCAGCTGAGTCACAAAGGTGAGCGAGAGGAATCCGTTGCTACAAGAAGGCAAAACATGACAAGGAAGTCTAACTGAACAAAGATGTGTTAAGTGAAAAAGCAGAGTGAGCCATCCTGCTGGCAAGAAATTCACCCAAATTCTTGTCCTCATCCGAGTTACACGGGTATTTGTTCCACATTCGTTGTGCATAGGGGCATCAATCCAAATTTGTTGTGCATTTTTTAAACACAGCTCATCTATGCAGTCCGCCAGACACAGAATGAAATAGCGTGTGTAACCGGTGTGATACTTGTGCAAGGATACCGTGTGCAGAATAAGGCCTCATTTGATGTTAGTCCTATTGGTTTTTTTATCTCCTCTTCCCTCTTCACTTTACGGCCAAGCAGAAGTGGTGTAGCGCGGGGCGATGTGGACTGGGTCCGCACGCAGGCCACGCAGTAGCGTCACCATGTTGGCGTAACGGAGATTGAAACTTCTAAATAAGCTGTGCACACCGATACTGTGCGCGGCGATTCTCAATTCTTCCACCCTCAGTTTATCCAGAAAGAGTGATTCGTCATCTACCAATGGGCGTCGTTGGTCTGAGACATCAGCCAATGAGCCTATAAAACTGGGCGCATGACTGTTTCGTGATACCATAGTCATGGAGCGACGGTGGAAAAGGTGGAAGAGGTAGTGACAGTTTGTTTTGTGGGTGTTCTATTTGTGAAAGAGAACAGTTTCAACAGAAATATCAGAACTTCATTGACAAATTTATACTTTATTACAGATATATGCGTAGTGTTATCAGGAATCAATTATATTCGTTTTTCTTGTGTAATGTCGTCCAATCTGCGGCTGCATATAGCAAGCCAGACAGCAGCTCTTTTCGCAGATAACTCCTGTCCGCCTGAACAGGAAAAAAAATGGACACCCTGGATTGGCTTCCCAGTTTGACAAAATGTAGATGAATTTATCAAACCTCTGTCGTTCAAATAGACCGTCTATCCGCGTATGGATATGGTAGCGTTCATGTTAAGAGGGAAAGGCGGCAAGTTGGAACGAATCGAATTGGCAATGGAAGGCAGCTGATGACTGCTCTAATGATGATGAGCTATTTCAATCGTTCTGACCAGGTGTCAACAAAAATTATTGTGTGTTGCCGTCTAATACCCTTCAGCAGTGCACAGATGGAACATTCATCACAGTTAAAATTGCTTTCTCGCTCTTTTGGGTCTGTCTGTCTGTCTGTCTGTCTCTCCATCCCTCCTCCCTCTCCCTCCATCTCTCCCTCTCTCTCTCTCTCTCTCTCTCTCTCTTCTCTCTCTCTCTCCTCTCTCTCTCCCTCTTTCTCTGTCTCTGTCTAAAGGGAATGATTTACACTTAATGGAAAAAACAAATAAAGGAAGGGAGGAAAAGGACAAACAAAGCAAACAGAAAAAAAAGACATACATATACACACGTGGAAGAACAGACAGAACCGAGACAAGCAGATGGCAGACAGAAAGGAGAAAGCAAGTCAAACAAAACCAAATACAAAAAAACACCACACACACGCATTCACGCACGCACGCACGCACGCATGCACACGCACGCACGCACGCACGCACGCATGCACGCACGCACGCACGCACACACACAGATTCTGTTGTATTGTATGGTATGTTTTTAGCATGTGAAATTTGGAATGATGAATGGATGAATGGATAGCCACTCCAAATGAAAATAAACAACACCTTAGACTTCGAGACGCTTCAGAGTTTGATTGCATTGTTTTGATTGATTGCAATGTTATATGGATTGATTGCAATGTTATATGGATTTTGATGTTGCAATGTTATATGGATTTTAATGTTTGTCACCTGTGCATTGAGTGGTTATTGAATGTGTTACTCGTGCTGTTGCTATATTTTCCCTTGCTGCACTGATTTCTTTTTCCTCCAGTGTTAGCAGATTGATGATTATTTTGATAACTGTTGTTTTCTATTTCAATTTTGGAAACGGTAATATGGAAGTGGCACCCCCCCTCTCTCTCTCTCTCTCTCTCTCTCTCTCTCTCTCTCTCTCTCTCATAAAAAAGTGTAAAGAATTATAAAATGTATAACCGTCACGAGTGAAAGGGAAAACAAAATATGAAACATGAAAATCAAGCACAGAAAATCGAAACGGTTCAAAAGATTGACATCATGAAACACATACTACCGTCCTTCTTCATCACACACACACGTACACACAGAGACAGACAGACGCACACGCACAGACACAGACATGCACGCACACGCACTCACGCGTGAGCCTTTTAGGCTGGCAGACAAGTACAGGCTGATGTGTATCAGTGTATGTACAATGGCGTCAGATTGAAGAGATAGTAAAATATGAAGGTGCATAAATTGTTAACAGATGTTCAAGAAGATACCTGCGATAAGAAGTTTTGAATGACACAAAACTATTTCTATTCTTTAGATGATCAGGGGTTTCATTTCATCATTTTCCATCCGAATACGTTAAAGGTGACATGAACAGATCTGTTGTCGGGCGGGGAGTAAACAGTTTACTTTTATCTCGTACATTATTCACTAGCAATATGTCACAAAAAAGTAAGATAAAAAATTACTCATTATGTTATACATGAAAACAGCTTTATCAAATCGGCATCTTAGTCTAAAACGGGGAAAGTTAGGAGTTTTGTAATCCTTCACTTGAAGAGAAGATGATTTAAGAAACAGGAGCTTGATAGATCGTCTATATAAACTTTCGAGTGATTTAGACTGATTTTACTGGCTAAGTCCCAGCATAGTGGATATCATATTGTATATATGCATGAAAGAATAATTTTCGAGTATGCTGACGAGAAAATGCTTTATTCTATTAAGCTGAAATACCTTTTTTTTTTTTTTTTTTTTAAGGTTTACGAGTTAGACAAGAGACATGAAAAGACCAAGTGAGATTATCAATACCGAGACCAAGTAAACTATGGGAATCAACTTCTAAAAGTTTATCATGGACTTTCACATCAACTTACTGAAATTTAATATTTGACGTTTCTCTCTTGTTAGTAACATTAGCTTTGGTATTTGAGGATGGAGACCCAAACGATTAAATTGCGTCTGTGTAACATGATTGTTAACATGTTTTTAGTAAAACCATTATTGCCGGATGTGTGTTTCTGCCTTTATTGTGACGTAAACATATCGCAAGGGAATGAAATGTGCAAGTAGAAAACAAAATTGGACCTCAGCCTGATCCCTGGGGAACTCCCTGTCAGACTGGCATGAAAGCAGATGATGTAGTCTTCAAAAACTATTTGTCTTCTGCTAGAAAAGAAATAAGAAATAGACAGACCACACACAGAAAATTTTCTCAAAAGAAGAGAGAGAGAGAGAGAGAGAGAGAGAGAGAGAGAGAGAGAGAGAGAGAGAGAGAGAAGGAGGAGCAAAATGAGGTTCGCTTCATTTGAATATAAATCATTATCATATTATTGTAATAATCAAATCTGAAATAAATGTTAGCGAACCGCCAAGAGAATGGACAAACGAATCACAAGACAAAAACACGACGCGTTTCGACCTCTTAGGTCTTCTTCAGGTAAGACGCAAACAAATAGCACAATGAAAATGAACGAGTTTGTTACTTAGCTTGATCTCTTCAGCGCAAGTAGGTAGGCACTGAATGAGAACAAGGCTGTTAGAAGGGAGATAATGTGTGAGTCAAGGTAGTAATAGTGATAATTATATTACTGACAGGAATACTGATAAAGATCAAAATATTGAAATAACAAATAAGAGAGGATTACTACTACTTTTGGTGATGATAAGGCAATAGCAGTTGTAGTATGGGAGAAAGGAGAGTGGGTTAGTGGCGATGGTGCAATCAATACTAACAATAGTATTACTTATGATATTGCTGATAACTATTTTGAAGGAAAATGTGATAAAAGCATGATACAGAAATATATTTAGAAATAGATTGTTATAATAATCATAATAAATAAAATCAAGAAAATAATAAATAAATAAATAAAAAATAAATAAATAAATGAAACGTAAGTTGTAAGGGGAAAAATATATTAGAAAAATGTCAAATAAAAAAATAAAAAAAACAATAATGATAAAGTAAATGAATCAATTGAAAAATGATAAGATAATAGTATAAATAAATATAAACAATAATTAAATGAAAATAAACAATTTTGAAAATAGTAATGATACTAAAGGAATTGATACCAATATTAAGGGAATTAAACACACACACACACACACACACACACACACACACACACACACACACACACACACACACACACACACACACACACACACACACACACACACCACCACCACCACCCACCACCACCACCACCACCACAAACAAACAACAACAAAACCAAGGGGAGGAGGGAGAGGAGAGGACAGGAAGAACAGAAAGGAGATAAAAGGTATAAATTTTGGAAAGGATGGAATCCAACAGGTATACTAATAATTATATGTATAGTAATAGTTTTCTTATTAATTGTGATTGTAACTATACAGTAATGATAGTGATGCTATAGGAGGCCGGAAAAGTGGTAAACTTGAATGTCAGATTTACTGTAAAGAATAATAAGTATATTAATGATAGTTGTAAATGTAGAACACACACACACACACACACACACACACACACACACACACACACACACACACACACACAATGGCGCGACCGAGACAAAAAGGCAAAACCCACAGAACTAGATGTAAAAACTGCTGACATAAATGTATTGGGGAACTGAAACTGTAGTAGCGAGAAATCAGAAAAGCATGCAAAGCATCGCAGTTCAAGCATAAGTCAATTGATTAGTCAAGGGAAGAAAACAGACATTTGTGTTACTTCGAATTACAAACATTGCTGAAAGTTCAATATCATTTCTAGAAAAAAACAGATGATGGCAT
>JADBJO010002077.1:275000-285000 GCA_016801955.1 Conus betulinus
CATGTCGATGTCAATGCTTTTAAAGTTCTAGTCAAGAACAAGTTTCAAATGCAGAGGAAACTCGCTTATAGAGGTCTCCATCTACAGACAATTATTGCTAAGTGGGATGTAAGTGGTCATGCTTTACTTGTGTCGAATGGCCAGACATCACGTGATCAGCTGATGGCGGTAGAAGTCAGATATGTCTGATAAGTCTCGTCAGTTAATTTAACAATGGCGAATATAAGGATTTTTGATACGTTGAGACTAAAAGGAATAAAAGTGACTGTTTTTGAATTTGTTAACAGTCTCGTGTCTGAAAATACGTATTTCATGTTCGAGGTCTTCGAAGTAACTGTTAGAATGAATCGAGTAAGCTGACAGACTATTAGAGACAATGTTTTATAAGTTTTCAAAAACTTCTATATTACGATTACCATTGTTTACTTTTCTGTAACTTTATGATATTTATATGTCTGATTATTTTCCGTAACTTTGTGATATTTATATGTATAACAGACTTCGATGATGTTGTGAAAAAAATCGGATATAAACTTGGAAAGTATTACTAACATGCATAGATAGTTGTTAGAATGTACAGCTGTGCCCTCTCCCCCCCAATCCCCCCCCCCCGCCCCCGCCGTCCTTCCCTCTATCCCACTCCCCCCTTCCCTGATTCGCTCCTCGTAATGGGCTTGAATATAAACATCATGGGGTGAATCCAATCAGCAGTGTATCTGATCACTGACGAAAATGCTTTGTTGCAGGATTTACAAACCATGCAAGTTTTTTGAAGAATCTCACACCAGAAATAATGAGAAGTGTTACGAGTTTGAAGAATAATGAAATAGAAATGATGGGAAGTATTAGACACGTGATGGAAAGTTTAACTGGAATGAGCAGTCTTGGGAATTTGAGGGGAAATTACATAGAAATGAGAAGTATTATGAACCTGACGGAAAATGGAATTGATGTGGTAACAAGTCTTGTAAACCTGACGGAAAATGAAATTGATATGGTAACAAGTCTTGTAAACCTGACGGAAAATGAAACTGGTGTGGAAAGAAGTCTTGTGAACCTGACGGAAAATGAAATTGTTGTGGTAAGACGTCCTGTGGACTTGAAGGGAAATGAAACTGATGTGACCAAAATTCTTATGCACCTGAAGGAAAATAAAACAGAAATGGTGAGACGTGTTGTGAATTTGAAGTAAAGGGAAATAGTTATGATGAGAAGTATCATGCAACTGAAGTTAAATGAGACAGAATTGGTCAGGCGAGCTCTGAATTCTGAGGGCGATGAAACGGAAATGGCCAAAAGAGTTCTCTGTTCGAAGGATGAGGATTTAGAAACGGTTAGAAGATGTCGGGGGTTCAAAGGATAAGGATTTCAGAATGCCCGACACTTTTTTCCCTGGTCTTGAGAGGCTTTCGGTGAAGAAGTCAGAGAAATGCACGGTCAAAGGTATAAGAGAGGAAAGTCGGGGTATAGAGGAAGACAGCGTCCAGAAGGTACTGCACGACATCAAAGGATGCTGCCAGAGCCTCCGCCTTTGCCTGGAGGAAAAGTCTGCACAACTCCAGTGGCCTGATGTCTGCATTATCAGCTGTCAGCATTTGGATATTGGTAAGACTGGCACTCATGCCCCTTGGGCTAGATACAGGCTGGATAACTATTGATGTTAGGAAATATTTGTAACGACTAATACCGGGACAAACAATCTGGTTTTAAGTACTGCCAGAGGAACTGGAGTGGATATTGCACATGACTTATTGGACTTCTCTCTCTCTCTCTCTCTTTCTCTCTCTCTCTCTCTCTCTCTCTCTCACACACACACACACACACACACACACACACACACACACACACACACACACACACACACACACACACACACTCACACACACACACACACACACACACACACACACACACTTGCGCATGAGCGATGTTCTTGTGCTCATAGTAGTATTACAAACAGCATTTGGGATCCCATTTCCAGTTCTCCCTGGGTCCCTCTGTTTAAACTGCATGCACTTAGATAGAACATACGCACTGTGCCTTCTAAACCGCTCCTCCTCCCCATTCCCCTTCTGCACCTTCCCCGTCCTCCCTAAAGACATGGGGCATATGCACGTGCAAACGTGCAAATGCACGCATATGAAAGACAAACTGAGAGTGTGAAAGTGCGTGAGCACAAGTGTGTGTGTGTGTGCGCGCGCGCGTGTGTGTGTGTGTGCGTGCGCGCGCGTGAGCGAGCTTGTGTGTGTTTGCGAGAGAGAGAGAGAGAGAGAGAGAGAGAGAGAGAGAGAGAGAGAGAGAGAGAGAGAGGGTGTGGTGGGGATGATTGAAATGTGATTCGGGTACTGTCTTGGCTATGGTTTCAAACGAAGCTTGGAAGACTACAAGCACCGCTTACTTTGGAAAAAAAAAAACAACAAAAAAAACATCAGCGACGATAATGTAGTGACAAAGAAATGACTTTACAGTGAAACATTCATCACTGAGGGTTGCGTTAAAGACATTTGGTAATGACTGAGAGCAGAGAGGGTCAGGTTTTAAATAGGGTATGTAAGAATTAAGCATTCATCCATGACTGTAAATAAAGTTTGATGTTCAATAAATATTGTATGTACAGAAGCATACTATTCATTTATAACCATACGCATTAATAATCATATGCAAAGAAGTGTATATGGGCGATGACCATAAATAAAAAGATGTACTTTTCAGTAATGACTGTATGTAAAGGTCAGAGTTCCCTTGTGACCGTGTGAAAAGAAATTAAGCACTCGGTAAATGATTTCATGTAAAGCTGTGTAGTGTTCAATAATGCCTGTATGTGAAAAAGAAGTTTATTGTTGAGGTAGGACTGTCTGACCAAATGTCAAGTGACAACGGCAGTGTAAAACAAACGTGATGACAATGTTACACAAAAGTCGCTTGCAATGACATTCCAAGACATCCAGGAACGATTGAAATGTCGTGTGAACACCCAGTAATGACCGTATCTACTTAAAAGAAAATCAACAATCGTGCGCTGTGCAAAACAAAAATCATACAGTATGAAGACTGAAGGTAGTGAAAGGAAAAGAAAATTAACAGTTGTGAAATAAATCGGCAATGATAGTGAATTGTGAAGACATTTAGTACATAGTTTGCAGCAGCGAAATACAGGACAGATGAGAGCAGAGAGAGGACATTCAGTTATGACTGCTGTAGAGATGATCAGTATGACACTTAGTTGTGAAGATACCCAGAAAACTGGATATATAGAGATATTCAGATTCGTCAACTGTTAAAAAAAAATCTTGGCAATGTCAGATGGGAAAAAATTCTACGGGGAAAAAAAATGTGTAGGCAAATGAATGCACTTATTTCTGACAATTCATTCATACGTAAAGAAATATCCATTATGATGATGAGAGCGAAGGTATTCTATCAGGATAGTTATCAAATCATTCAGCGATGATCGTTGTAGAGAAATCCAGTAATTCATTATACATGTACTTTCTGCCCCTCAGGGGAAGTGAATCGGGTGACCATCTTTGAATGCGAGGAGAGAGCTGTCTGGAACTTGACGTCCCTTTGTGTGCTGTCACAGATGCAGGAACCCACGGATACAGGAACAATACAGTGTACTGATACTGAAAATGCAATACCATTTACAAACAAAGTGAAAAAACACTCAAACAAATATGAAGATAACCGAGTTTATGAAAACAAAATGAAAGATCCCATCATTGGAAAGATACTATTCATTTGAACGCTTCTTTACAAAACAAATAAGTTGTAAAGGAAGAGCGAACAAAAACTTTCGAAATTTAAACTGCATGCATGCAAAAGCCACAGCCGGCCTTTTGATAGGTACCAGTAAGAGATCCGGCAAATTTTGTGATTTGTGTGTTCTTTCCTTTCGTGGCGCCATAGTTCTTCGTCTAATGTGCTGAAAATCAGCTTCAGTTGTCCCGTTTTCCTGTTTGGGCTTTTCATATTTTTTGTAATGAAATAAAAGGTGCTCGTTCTTCGTTTTCATTGACCTAAATGTTGTTTGTATTTTACCTGAGGAAAACCCTTGAGATCGAAATGCGTTGTGATTTGCCCTGTAATCTGTTTATCTGTACTGTTCCGAAATACCCTTTCTTTTTCAAATTTGCTTCATTTTCCGCCCCCAGCCATCTCGTTTAAAACGAAATAAAAGTAAACAAAAAGGAAAGGCAAATGTGTGTTTGTAAATTTATTTCTATGCATCGATGTCTGTTTGTCTGTCTTTGTCTGAAATGTGTTCTCTCTCTCTCTCTCTCTCTCTCTCTCTCTCTCTCTCTCTCTCTCTCTCTCTCTCTCTCCTCTTGAAATGGGACACACACACACACACACACACACACACACACACACACACACACACACATGGTCAGTTTGTGTGTGTGTGTGTGTGTGTGTGTGTGTGTGTGTGTGTTTGTGTGTGTGTGCGTGTGTGACTTCCACACACTTTGCGACAGTATAAAAGAGGAATGGGGTAAAACATTCAAAGAAAACAAGATGCAAAGCATATAAACGTGCTCCCAGTTTATCTTGAGTGCGAGGGAGCCGTCTGTGATGGCTATAACGGTAAAATAGAACATCGAGCATCATCCGTGACCTATACTGAACATACCTACAAACCTTCAAAAAGATCGGCCAAGTACTTTCTGAGATATTCCATAAAAGACGAAAACCGTTATGGGTCGTTATAGCCGCTGGTAACGGATATAACGGTAAAACAAAACATTGAGCATCACCCGTGACCCTTAATGAGCATACTACAAATTTTCAGAAAGATCGGCCAAGTTCCTTCTGAAATATTCTATAAATAAGAAAGCCGTAATGGGTTGTTATAGCCGTTAGTAGCGGCTATAACGGTAGAATAACACATCGGACATCATCCGTGATTCATGATAAACATACCTACAAATTTTCAAAAAGATCGGGCAGGTACTTTCTGAGATATTCCGTAAAGAAGAAGAAAAATCGCTATGGGCCGTTATAGCCGTTCAGAGGTTCAGTCTTGTGACAATGTTGTCCTTGTTTAAGTTGTAAGACTTTTTGTGGGTTAGCTCCTTCTCCAACTGGCCAACAGCTTTCGGTCAAAGACGAATAATCACCCCCCCCCCCCCCTTTGCTATGTCATGTCCTTGAAAACCCTGTTCAGAGATGTCCTAACTGATGCGATCTTTAAATTTCAGAAAGAGATCAACATTTTCCATCTGATCTAAGATGTTTACAGAAGAAAGGTTTTTTTTTTTTTTTTTTTCTTTTGTCTTCTTCAAAATTTCGGGTATGTTTATAAGGCGTATTTCTAAGGGTTGTGTGAGGTCATTTTTAATGACTTGTGAGTTGACTTCAAAATGGTGACAATCCTGATGTGGCCCTCTGCTGTCGGCTTGGCTATAAGCAACATTACTTTACCTTACCTGCCATGTGACGATTGCTCAACTGACTGCGTTTCAATGCAAACAAACGCCGAAGTAGGCCTATCGGCCAAGGACGAATAATATCAGCACCCAAAATCTCTACCCTCGGCTGTGTCCTTTGCAGTCTACGTGACATGTGATCGAAGAACTACTTTTTTTTTTTTTTTTTTTTTTTTTTTTTTTTTGCTGTCCCAACCTCTGCGCCACCTCAGAGGCAGTGGGTGCATTGCCTCAGAGGTGGCACAGAGGTTGATTGAAATGAAGTTGAAACATAAAATGAGGCAGGGAACAGTAAACAATAAACAGTAAACAAGTAGGGTACCTCTTGCTCCCATAAGAAAACCCAACTCTGTCAAGTTCAAATTTAAAAAGCTGTTACAGTCTTGAATAAAAGTTACTCTGTGTTAGGTTTTCTTATGAGAGCTAGAATTACCCTACTTGTTTACTGTTTATTGTTTACTGTTCCCTGCCTCATTTTATTTTCAATTTTAAGAAAGATGTGTTATGTTTAAAAAGCGTAGTGAGCCATACTATTGGCGAGAAATTCACCCAAATTCTTGTCCTCGTCCGAGTTACACGGGTATTGATCCAAAATCGTTGTGCATAGGGCATCAATCCAAATTTGTTGTGCACTTTTAAACACAGCTCGTCTATGCAGTCCGCCAGACTCAGAATGAAATAGCGTGTGTAACCGGTGTGATACTTGTGCAAGGATACCATGTGCAGAGTAAGGCCTCATGTTAATGTTAATCCTATTGGTTTTATCTCCTCTTCCCTCTTCACTTCACGGCCAAGCAGAAGTGGTGTAGCGCGGGGCATGTGGACTGGTCCGCCGCAGGCCACGCAGTAGCGTCACCGTTTTTTGGCGAAACCGAAACTGAGACTTGTAATGAGCACCAGCCGCCGTGGTGAAGTGGTTAGCGTTTCGGACTCCCAGGCTGGAGGTCGTGGGTTCGAATCCCATCAGAGTCATGTGGGTGTTTCTGTCCCGACTGGTCCCTACCCAGAGTTGAGTTTGCTGCAGACTCAGTTGGGAAGACTGGGACCACACAGTCAAGTTTCATTCACTTAATGGATGCATTTCTTAGAGTGTTGGTCAAATTTCCTGACCAACACTGAGTGTACCTGTATCTCTCAGGCCTGGTTGACGCTGGGATTATGAAAGGAAGCATAGAGTACAGCCTTGTCATGCATGTAGTCTCAGACCGAAATGGAAATCCGTAGCATCATTTTAATCATCCTCATTCTCATCGATCAGCATAAAAAAGTGTCTCAAATTCCTCTGCTCTTCATGCCCTGCTCTCATGGTGACCTCAATTTCGATGTCCTCTCCACGTCTGTCGTCTTGACTTGGTTCCATCAGGGTCACTGGTATCAGCAAGTCAATGGGGGCTGTCATTGAACGGACGTGGTGACGCCCTCCAGGGTGAGAGCTCACTCACGCCGGCTCCGCGACTTAGCAATTATTGTCATCAGTAGGGGGCTTAGTAGGTGGTGTCCTGCGTATATTAGATCAGAACAGGTGCCACTGAACACCACTGAAGTGACTCGGCAGCAGTACAGTGTCTCCTATGCTGGTTGCCTCTTGATCACTTGACATTGACCGCTCCCTGTAGATTGTCAGTGCTGGGGCTGCGGCGGGGCCGACCGGACTGTGGCTGTGGACGGGGGGGTGTTGGAATGAGCGGCGTGGGTGCACTGCCTCTGAGCTGGCGCAGAGGTCGGGACAGCAAAAAAAAAAAGAGAGAACGAAAAAAAATTTTAATAAGCTGTGTACACAGATTCTGTGCGCGCCATTCTCGGTTCTACCGCCGATCAGCTTATCCAGAAAGAGTGATTCGTCACCTACCAATGGGCGAGGTTTGTTGGAGACATCATGTGACAGCCAATGAAGCTATAAAACTGGGCGCATGACTATTTTGTGACGTCGTAGGCATGGATCGACGGTGGAAGAAAAAGAGGTGGAAGAGGTAAGTGACAGTTTTTTGTGGGTGTTCTATTTGAAAAAAGAAAGTTGCTGCTCAAAAAGAACAGTTTTTAGAAATAACAGCTCTTTATTGAAAAATGTTACTTTATTACAGATATATGCATAGTGCTATCAGGATCAATTGTATTCATTTTCATGCCTAACATTGTCCAATCTGCGGCTGCATGCAGCAAGCCAGAGGGCAGCTCTTTTCGCAGATAACTCCTGAACAAGAAAAAAAAATGGACACCCTGGATTGGCCCCCCAGTTTGACAAAGTGTAGATAAATTTATTAAACCTCTCTCGTTCAAATAGGCCATCTATCCATGTATAAATGTGGTAGCGTTCATGTTAAGAGAGAAAGGCGGCAACTCGGAACGAATTCCATTTGGTAATGGAAGACAGCTGATGACTGCTCTAATGACCATGAGCTATTTCAATAGTTCTGACTAGGTGTCAGCAATGGTATATCGCAGACTAATGCCCTTAAGCAGCGCATGGACGTAGCATTCATCACAGTTTTGTTTTCTCGCTCTTTTGGGTCTGTATGTGTCTACCCCTCCTCCCTCTTTCTCTCTCTCCCTCTCTTACTATGTCCGTCTGAAGGGAAATGATTTACACTTAATGGAAAACAAATAAATGAAGGGAGGAAAGGAACAAAGAAAGCAAACGGGAAAATAGACATACATATACACACATGGAAGAACAGACAGACACTGAGAACGGCAGAGGGCAGACAGGAAGGAGAAAGCAAGTGAAACAAAACCAAATACAAAACATAACACACACACGCACGCATGCACGCACACGCACGCACGCACGCACGCACGCACAGACATTCTGTTGTATTGTATAGTAATGTTTTTAGCATGCGACATTTGGAATGATGAATGGATTAGCCATATTAAATGAAACCACTACAGCACCCTAAACTTTTGAGACGCTTCTTTTTGATTGATTGCATTGTTATATGGATTGATTGCAATGTTATATGGATTGATTGCAATGTTATATGGATTTTAATGTCTGCACAGTGGTCATTTTGTCACCTGTACATTGAGTGGTTATTGAATGTGTTGCTCGTGCTGTTGCTATACTTTTCCTTGCTACACTGATTTTTTCCTTCGGTATTATGCAGATTGACGATTCTTTTGATGATTTGTTTCCATGCTAAATGGCTACACAAACAGTGCATTTAAAATTTATTCCCACCATTGCCATGAACTGAATGACTCCAAAAAGTGAAGTTAACATTAACTTTATACGTTCTAAGAAGCGTTTTTAAATTTTATGTCTGAAAGAGTCGCTTCGGCCGGTTCAGCTGAAGCTCTTGCATGGACAGTGTTTTTAATTGATAATTTCAAACTCAAGTTCTTTGATGTGTTAGGAGATCCCTGTGGTTCTTAGCTCAGACTTGTGGCATGTTGATGCAGACCTGTGAGTTTAAAAGGAGAATTTGGAAACGGTTCTATTGAATTAGCATCCCCCTCTCTCTCTCATAAAAAAAACGTAAATGTTTGTAAAATATATAGTCGTCACAAGTTTAAGGAAAAACAAAATATGAAAATTGAGCACAGAAAATCGAAACGGTTCAAATGATTGACACTATGAAAACACATACTACCGTCCCTCTTCATCACACACACACACACACACACACACGCACACACACGCACACGCACACGCACACACACACACACACACACAGATACTATTGTCAGGATCTGATTGTAGATAGAGGGAAGTTCAAAGCCTTGATCTCTGTTCAGGCTGGGGCGTCTGGTCTTGATTTCGATGGCTTCTTTAACTTTTCTTTTTGTGAGAAAGGGCTCTGTAGTAGTTAAGATCTTGGTTTCTTGGGGGCTGGAAGTGTGGCTTGTAGGTGCTTGTGTATGGCAGAAGTAGATCGGTTTGGGTGTTCCTGTAGGCGGGTGGTAAACACCAAAACCGATCTACTTCTGCCATACACGAGCACCTACAAGCCACAGGCCACAGTTTCAGCCCCCAAGAAACCAAGATCTTAACTGCAGAGCCCTTTCTCACAAAAAAGAATTGTTAAAGAAGCCATCGAAATCAAGACCAGACGCACCAGCCTGAACACAGATCAAGGCTTTGAACTTCCCCCCATCAGCAATCAGATCCTGACAACCAGTCACCCCCACACAACAGTCGCCCCACCAGGACTTGCTGCCACAATAGCAACAGTAAACTGATGAAGACAGGGCGATCCTGTCAAAATATTCTCCAAGTACGTTTTTGATTCTGAGTCCTTAACTACTTTTCTAATGTTGAATCCAGAAATCAGAATCCTACATTCTTATTTATTATAAACTGTCTTTGAAATCCTCTCCAAGATCAGTTCATGAGGTTTTTGTAGAATGTATTCAAAACAATGTCCATATCTTGAGAAACCGAAAGATAATTTGCCTACAAGAATGGTAAAATCACATTTTTTATTAGTAAAACGGCTAATGACTTTTTTGTGCATTTAAGCGTGTCCGCAGCACATAATAAAAACAAGTACAGTGTCCATCAGCGAGCTTTTTTCCTGCAGGGAAGTGTGTGTGTGTGTGTGTGTGTGTGTGTGTGTGTGTGTGTGTGTGTG
>JADBJO010002077.1:290000-297500 GCA_016801955.1 Conus betulinus
GTCTAAGTTGAAAGACAACGGCCCGTGGCCAAGGTCGCTCTGTCTAAGTTGAAAGATAGCAGCCCCGTGGCCATGGACGCTCTGTTAGTCAGATAGCGGCCCCGTGGCCATGGACGCTCTGTCTAAGTTGAAAGACAGCGGCCCTGTGGCCATGGACGCTCTGTTAGAAAGCTGCCCCATGGCCATGGACGCTCTCTGTCTAAGTTGAAAGACAGCGGCTTTGTGGCCATGGACGCTCTGTTAGACAGCGGCCCCGTGGCCATGGACGCTGTGTCAAAGTTGAAAGACAGCGGCTTTGTGGCCATGGACGCTCTGTTAGACAGCAGCCCTGTGGCCATGGACGCTCTGTTAGACAGCAGCCCCGTGGCCATGGACGCTGCGTCAAAGTTGAAAGATAGCGATTCTGTGGCCATGGACGCCCTGTCTAAGTTGAAAGACAGCAGCCCCGTGGCCAAGGACGCTGTGTCAAAGGTGAAAGACGGCGGCCCCGTGGCCATGGACGCTCTGTCTAAGTTGAAAGACAGCGGCCCCGTGGCCATGGACGCCCTGTCTAAGTTGAAAGACAGTGGCCCCGTGGCCATGGACGCTCTGTTAGACAGCGGCCCCGTGGCCATGGACGCTCTGTCTAAGTTGAAGGTCGGCGGCCCCGTGGCCATGGACGCTCTGCCGAAGTTGAAAGACAGCGGCCCCGTGGCCATGGGACGCTCTGTCTAAGTTGAAAGACAGCGGCCCCGTGGCCATGGACGCGCTGTGTCAAAGTTGAAAGACAGCGGCCCCGTGGCCATGGACGCTCTGTCTAAATTGAAAGACAGCAGCCCCGTGGCCATGGACGCTCTGCTAGACAGCAGCACCGTGGCCATGCACGCTCTGTCAAAGTTGCAAGACAGCGGCTCAGTGGCCATGGAGGCTCTGTTACACATCAGCCCCATGGCCATGGACGCTCTGTCTAAGTTGAAATACAGCGGCTCTGTGGCCATGGATGCTCTGTTAGACAGCAGCCCCATGGCCATGGACGCTCTGTGTCTAAGTTGAAAGACAGCGGGCTCAGTGGCCATGGACGCTTTGTTAGACAGCAGCCCTGTGGCCATGGACGCTCTCGTCTAAGTTGAAAAATACAGCGGCTCTGTGGCCATGGACGCTCTGTTAGACATCGGCCCCGTGGCCATGGACGCTGTGTCAAAGTTGAAAGACAGCGGCCCTGTGGCCATGGACGCTGTGTCAAAGTTGAAAGACAGCGGCCCTGTGGCCTTGGACGCTGTGTCAAAGTTGAAAGACAGCGGCCCCGTGGCCATGGACGCTGTGTCAAAGTTGAAAGACAGCGGCCCCGTGGCCATGGGACGCTGTGTCAAAGGTGAAAGACGGCGGCCCCGTGGCCATGGACGCTCTGTTAGACAGCGGCCCCGTGGCCATGGACGCCCTGTCTAAGTTGAAAGACAGCGGCCCCGTGGCCATGGGACGTTCTGTCTAAGTTGAAAGTCGGAGGCCCCATGGCCATGGACGCTCTGTCTAAGTTGAAAGACAGCGACCCCCCCGTGGTCATGGACACTCTGTCTAAGTTGAAAGACAGCGGCCCCATGGCCATGGACGCTCTGTTAGACAGCAGCCCTGTGGCCATGGACGCTCTGTTAGACATCAGCCCCGTGGCCATGGACGCTGTGTCAAAGTTGAAAGACAGCGGCTCTGTGGCCATGGACGCTGTGTCAAAGTTGAAATCCAGCGGCCCTGTGGCCATGGACGCTCTGTTAGACATCAGCCCCGTGGCCATGGACGCTCTGTTAGACATCAGCCCCGTGGCCATGGACGCTGTGTCAAAGTTGAAATCCAGCGGCCCCGTGGCCATGGACGCTCTGTCTAAGTTGAAAGATAGCAGCCCCGTGGGCCTTGGACGCTCTGTTAGACAGCGGCCCCGTGGCCATGGACGCTCTGTTTAAGTTGAAAGACAGCAGCTCCGTGGCCATGGACGCGCTCTGTTAGTCAGCGGCCCCAGGCCATGGACGCTCTGTCTAAGTTGAAAGACAGCGGCCCCGTGGTCATGGTCGCTCTGTCTAAGTTGAAAGACAGCGGCCCCGTGGCCATGGACGCTCTGTTAGACAGCAGCCCTGTGCCCAAGGACGCTCTGTTTGACAGCAGCCCTGTGGCCATGGACGCTTTGTCTAAGTTGAAAGACAGTGGCTCTGTGGCCATTGACGCTGTGTTAAAGTTGAAAGACAGTGGCCCTGTGGCCATGGACGCTCTGTCAAAGTTGAAAGACAGCGGCACTGTGGCCATGGACGCTCTGTTAGAACGCAGCTCCGTGGCCATGGACGCTGTGTCAAAGTTGAAAGACAGCGGCCCCATGGCCATGGACGCTGTGTCAAAAGTGAAAGATGGCGGCCTCGTGGCCATGGACGCTCTGTTAGACAGCGGCCCCGTGGCCATGGACGCTCTGTCCAAGTTGAAAGACAGCGGCCCCGTGGCCATGGACGCTCTGTCTAAGTTTGAAGACACAACGGCCCCGTGGCCATGGACGCTCTGCCTAAGTTGAAAGACAGCGGCCCCGTGGCCATGCACGCTCTGTCTAAGTTGAAAGACAGCAGCCCTGTGGCCATGGACGCTCTGTCAAAGTTGGATGACAGCGGCTCAGTGGCCATTGACGCTCTGTTAGACAGCGGCCCTGTGGCTAGGACGCTCTGTTAGACATCAGCCCCGTGGCCATGGACGCTGTGTCAAAGTTGAAAGACAGCGGCTCTCTGTGGCCATGGACGCTGTGTTAGGCAGCAGCCCCATGGCCATGGACGCTGTGTCAAAGGTGAAAGACAGCAGCCCCTTGGCCATGGACGCTCTGTTAGACAGCAGCCCCATGGCCATGGACGCTGTGTCAAAAGTGAAAGACAGCGGCCCTGTGGCCATGGACGCCCTGTCTATGGTTGAAAGACAGCGGCCCCGTGGCCGTGGATGCTCTGTTAGACAGCGGCCCTGTGGCCATGGACGCTCTGCTAGACATCGGCCCCGTGGCCATAGACGCTTTGTCAAATTTGAAGGACAGCGCCCCCTTGGCAATGGACGCTCTGTTAGACATCGGCCCCGTGGCCATGGACGCTCTGTTAGACAGCAGCCCCGTGGCCATAGACGCCCTGTTACACTTCGGCCCCGTGGCCATGGACGCTCTGTCTAAGTTGAGAGACAGCGACTCCGTGGCTATGGACGTTCTGTCTAAGTTGAAAGACAGCAGCTCCGTGGCCATGGACGCTCTGTCAAAGTTGAAAGACAGCGGCCCCGTGGCCATGGACGCTCTGTCTAAGTTGAAAGACAGTGGCCCGTGGCCATGGACGCTCTGTCTAAGTTGAAAGACAGCAGCCCTGTGGCCATGGACGCTCTGTCAAAGTTGAAAGACAGCAGCCCTGTGGCCATGGACGCTCTGTCAAAGTTGAAAGACAGCAGCCCTGTGGCCATGGTCGATTTATCTCAGTTGAGAGACAGTAGCTCTGTGGCCATGGACGCTCCGTCAAATTTCAGAGACAACAACCCTGTGCCATGGACGCTCTGTCTAAATTGAGAGACAGCAGCCCTGTGGCCATGGACGCTCTGTCTAAATTGAAAGACAGCAGCCCTGTGGCCATGAACGCTCTGTCAATCTTGAGAGACAGCAGCCCGTGGCCATGGACGCTCTGTCTACGTTGAGAGACAGCAGCCCTGTGGCCATGGATGCTTTGTCTAAGTTGATAGACAGCAGCCCTGTGGCCATGGACGCTCTGTCTAAGATGAGAGACAGCAGCCCTGTTGCCATGGACGCTCTGTCAAAGTTGAGAGACAGCGGGCCCCGTGGCCATGGACGCTCTGTTAGACAGCAGCCCCGTGGCCATGGACGCTCTGTTAGACAGCGGCCCCGTGGCCACGGGCGCGCTGTGTTTAAGTTGAAAGACAGCAGCCCCGTGGCCACGGGCGCTGTGTTTAAGTTGAAAGATAGCGGCCCGCGGCCATGGACGCTCTGTCTTCCTGGAGAGACAGCTGCCTCGTCGTTATGGACGCTCTGTCTTCGTCGAGAGATAGCTGCTCCGTCGTTTTGGACGCTCTGTCTCTCTTGAGAGACAGCTGCTCCGTCATTATGGATGCTCTGTCTTTGTTGAGAGAGAGCTGCTCCGTGGTTTTGGATGCTCTGTCTTCTATACTTGACAAGGCCTGCCATATTGTTCTGGAAAGGCTTCAAGTGGAGATGTTAAGGAATTGTAAGGTCGATGACATAAAAGATGAGGTTCATGGTAAATCAGAAGGTGGTATGTTGGAAGTGCTCCATGACATCAAACAATGGTGCCAGAACTTCCAACTGTGCCTGAAGGAAAAGTCTGAAGAGCTCCAGCAGCCTGAAGTCCATATCACCAACTGCCAGCATGTGTCCATCGGTAAGATTCTCCGTCATCCCCTTTCGGACACATACAGTTCATGGTTACTACATTTAAGTACTGCATGAACAATTTCATTGAAAACTACTATTTTTCCTTCAAAAATTGAATATCCTTGACAGCCCCCTCTCCTCCTTCCCTTTTCCAACCGCCCCCTCCCCCCCAGCCCCCTGTTCCGAAATGATAGGAGTGCAGTGTTTGGCAATGACTGTCAGCAACGAAGTTTAGTATTTAGTGTATATAGAGAAGTTTAGTGTTCAATGTTGACGTACTGACTATTATGTAAAGAAGCGTAGTAAGAACAGATATGATAACGACAATAAAGCAACAGCACACAGCAGCAAAAATTATCATGGAAAAAGTATAACTTTCAGTTGTGCTCCAGTGTATTCAATAATTATCACGTGCTGTACAGAAATTCAAGAATGACTGTATTCATTAAACAAAAAGCAGTCGTGTGCTTTAGAAAGAAAGTTTAAGGAATCGTCAAAGAATATATTGTGGAGAAATTCATTTGAGACCTAACGAAGTGACAGAATGATATACCATAGCGGGAAATTAATTTTGCAATGACAGTTGGTTGTAAAGAAATTAAGTAAAGATGATGTAGTAATATGCTCAGCAAAAGACTAAATGAGAGAATTCAATCGTGATAGTTCTAAAGGTATGGTACTTTCTGTCCCCAGGCCTTACGAATCGAATGACCATACCTTGAGAGCGAGGACGTGCCTGACCCTTCGTGTGCCGCCAAAGCTGCTGGAACCTATGGATATACGGCGTCAAATTATATACCAATACACAAATTTCAGTATCATATCCGAATACAAGAACAAAAATGTGATAAAAAAAATACTAAAGGCAAAGGAATTTACGATGAAACGAATGGAAATTCAGATCTGGTAAACAAAGAACATTGTAACCATATTTTAAACTCCTCGTTGTGAAACGGGTAAAAAGAAAAAAAAAGTTATTGTAAAGAAAGCATGTGAATTTCATTTTTTAACGTGAAGGAGTGGTGTGGGTTTTGACAAATTCGAGAGAGCTGAAAAGAAAACTGTGCATAGATAAACAAGATTACGTGCTGAATGGCTGTTTCATTTCTCCCCTTTCTTTCTTTTTTTGTGCCTTTTTGTATTTTCTTTGTAAAAAAAAAATACGAGTAAATGCATTAACTCGAGGTTATTTGTGTTTGTCTCTGTTCGTCCTTGTACTTGTCTGACTATATTCAAGTTAACGAAAAGGCGGTGCTAATCTTGAATGTAAGTTAATTTATATTTGTTCATTTCTCCAGTTCTTGTTGATGTGTAGATGCGTTCGGTACAGGGCATATATGGGCATGCTTGGAACATCCTTTTTGGGCATGTTTCCTTGTCTGTTCTGTGTGCTTTGTGCTGTCACGTTTACTAGGCGATTCGGTGTCGTAAGTAGCATTCCTTTAGAGCTATGTTTTCTTGTCGGAGCAAGAGTTGCCCTACTTGTTTGTTGTTTATTGTTTACTGTTCCCTACCTCATTTTATATTTACTTTCGAGCAAATAAAAAAAAAATAGGAAAAGGGATTTGTGTGTTTATGTTCATCCCTCTCTCTCTCTCTCTCTCTCTCTCTCTCTCTCTCTCTCTCTCTCTCTCTCTCTCTGTTGAGTTGGAAGCATTGCAGTCTGTTCAAGCATACACGCTTTCAAGACAACTGTCCATTGATCATGTTGCAATCTCAACATTTAACGTTTTTGTATCGAAAAAGTATTTCCATAAATGGATCTTGTTCTGCTCCACAAGTGCCCTACAATGTTCATATACCCGTTTTACGTAAAAAAAAAGTTCAGATTGTCTTGATCAAAAGGGTCCTCAGTTTTGTTAAACTATGGGACACGTATGAAAACTGGTGGTAAGAGATTTTAATTTGCATCAGATATCCACAGAGTTTCAGAAAATGTGTAACCTACACCCACACCCACACCCTTTACAATTTCAGGAATAAAAACCCACCACCCTTAAGTTATTCAGGCGTTTATTAGACCAAAGTCCTTGCTAAGAGGAAAACGACGAACTTCCCTTCGAACAAAAGACTGTTATGAGAAAGCACATAATCATCAACATTGTCAAAGAAAGAATCATGTAGCAGTCAGGAGGTTTGTCAAGAGATTTCTAGTATGACAAAAAAAAAAAAAAAAAAAAAAAAAAAAAAAAAAAAAATCCGAAAAAATAGGGTATGCAGGGAAAACTCTCTCTCTCTCTCTGTCTGTCTGTCTGTCTGTGTCTGTCTGTCACGTTTTTCATGTTACACCCCCCCCCCCCATCCACCCCCCTCCCACGCACACACATGCATGCACACCCCACCCCACCCCACCCACAAAAACACTATAAATTAAAGGTTTAGGTCTAGCTTCGATGTTCAACATACCGAAATTCGCATATATCAAACACTAAAATACAAAAAAAAAAACAACAATGACACTTAAGATCTTATGCTTGTTGGATTCATGTTTAACTTTGAGGATCGAATCCAGGAAGATCATGTAGGTTTTTTTTTTTTTTTTTTTTTTTTTTTTTTTTTTTTGCGCATTTTCAAATCAGTTCATCAACTGTGGCAACATGCGATGGAAGTGCTAGAGATATACGGTGTGAACACTGTTCACTCTCTGTTCAGCAAAACCAACTGTACACAGTATTTATAAATATCTTGGAGTGGGACATAAAGTGCTTGCCAGCAATGTACGAACTGCGCGAGTTTAAAGAAACTGCTCGTTTATGGGGTGTCTTGTTACATTCGTCTGGTTGCTAAACTTTATCAGGGAATGCGTGTAGAGATACATGGACGTCTTGCAATGTTTGTGGTTCAGTGACATGATCTCTTCTCTCCAATCAAAACGAAATTCTCTCCATTAAACAGCCAACCAGCCACACAACAGGACATAAGCACAGCGCGTGCTTAAACGACACCCTCTTGTGTCAGATATCTGCAGTTTTTTTTTCCCCTCTCTTCTAGGTTTTCAGGCACAGGTCGGTTAAAATTGAAATTGGTATGTTTTTAAGAACATTCTGAAATTATCTCTAAAAAAATTGTCAGGTGAAGGGTGGAATAGGAAACTGGAAAAAAAGCATCAAAAAACAACACACACACAC
>JADBJO010002077.1:315000-332013 GCA_016801955.1 Conus betulinus
AGAGAGAGAGAGAGAGAGAGAGAGAGAGAGAGAGAGAGAGAGAGAGACGTTCATACAAAGATACAGACAGACGCAGTCCGACAGACAGCGATAGACAGACAGAAAAAATTCACAAACACATTTGCCTGTCCTTTTCGTGTCCTTTTATTTCGTCAGAGATTCACACAGCCGCCAAAAAGGAAAGAACACACAAATGACAAAAGTTGCTCTCTCACTGACTGATACTGGTATCAAAACAATGGCCGTTGCTTTTAACTGCTTTTAATTGAGTTCAATTGAATTCAGTTCAATTCAATTCAATTCAATTCAATTCAACTCAATTCAATCAACTTTATTGTTCATCAGAATTTTTTTTTTCATGAATGGAGTTCAAATTTCGAAAGTTTTTACTTTGCTCTTTCTTTATAAGAAGGAATTTTCATTTGTTTCTCAAAGAAGCGTTCAAATACACAGCATCTTTACAATGATGGAATCTATCATTTTGTTTCACGATCTTCATATTTGTTTTAGCACACTACAGGACGTCACGTTCTGGACAGCTCCTCATCGGATTCGTCGATGGCCACCCGATTCACTTCACCTGAGGAGCAGAAAGTACATGTATAATGAATTACTGGATTCTCTACAACGATCATCGCTGAGCCATTCGATAACTATCCTTATTGAATTTCTTCCCTTATCATCCTAATGGATATTTATTTACGCATGAATTGTCAAAAATGAGTGCATTCATTTGCCTACACATTTCCCCCCCCCCCCCCCGTAGAATTTGTTCCCATCTGACATTGCCAAGTTTTTTTAACAGTTGACGAATCTGAGTATCTCTATTTATCCAGTTTCTGGGTATCTTCACAATAAGCGTCATTACTGATCATCTTTACAGCAGTCACAACTGAATGTCCTCTCTGCTCTAATCTTTCCTGTATTTCGCTGCTGCATACTCTTTTTACTAAACGTCTTTACAATGACCTACCATTGCCGATTTATTTTACAACTGTTAAACATTTTTTCCTTTCACTACCTTCAGTCTTCATACTGTATGATTTTTTTTTTTGGAACAGCGCACAGTTACCGACTTTCTTTTAAGTAAACACAGTCATTACTGAGTTTTTCACACGACATTCAATCGTTACTGGATGTCTTGGAATGTCATTTCAAGCGACTGTTGTGTAACATTGTCATCACGTTTGTTTTTTACACTGCCGTTGTCACTTGACATTTGGTCAGACAGTCCTACCTCGACAATAAACTTCTTTTCACATACAGGCCTTATTGAACACTACACAGCTTTACATGAAATCATTTACCGCGTGCTGAATTTCTTTTCACAGTCACAAGGGAACTCTCAACTTCTTTACATAGAGTCATTACTGAACAGCACATTTTTTTTGTTTACAGTTATTGCCCATTACACACTTCTTTTGCATTATGGTTGTTAATGCGTATGGTTATTAATGAATACTATGCTTCTGTACATACAGTATTTATTGAACATCAAACTTTATTTGCAGTCATAGGTGACTGCTTAATTCTACATACAGTATTTAAAACCTGACCCTCTCTGCTCTCAGTCATTACCAAATTTCTTGAACGCAAGCCCCAGTAATGAATTTGTCATCTTTGTCACTTCATAATCGTCGCTGACGTTTTTTTTTTTGCTTTTTCTTTTTTTTTAAGTAAGCGGTGCTTGTACAGTCTTCCAAGCTTCATTTGAAACCATAGTCGACACGGAACCGAATCGCATTTCAATCACACCACCACCCCCCACCCCTCCTCTTGCCCTCTCTCTCTTGCTCTCTCTCTCTCTCTCTCTCTCTCTCTCTCTCTCTCTCTCTCTCTCTCTTCTTCTTCTTCTTCTTCTTTTTTTCTTCTTACACACACACACACACACACACACACCAAGTTTGCTTGCACGCGCGCGCGCACACACACACACGCGCGCGCACATACACTTGTGCTCACGCACTTTCACACTTTCAGTTCGTCTTTCACGTGCGTGCATGTGCATGTTTGCACGTGCATCTGCCATGTCTTTAGGGAGGACGGGGAAAGGTGCAGCAGGGGAATGGGGAGGAGGAGCGGCGGCTTAGAAGGTATATAACGCGAATATTCCAAGTGCATGCAGTTTAAACAGAGGGACCCAGGGAACATTGGGATCCAAAAAAATGCTGTTTCTAATACTAAGAGCACAATAACATCGCTGATGTGCAAGTGTGTGTGTGTGTGTGTGTGTGTGTGTGTGTGCGCGCGCGCGCGCGCGCGCGCGCGCGCGTGTGTGTGTGAAAGAAGTACAATAAAGCATGTGCAATATGCACTCCAGTTCTTCTGGAAGTACTTAAAACCAGATTGTTTGTCCCGGTATTAGTCGTTACAAATATTTCCTAACATCAATAACTATCCAGCCTGTATCTAGCCCAAAGGGCATGAGTGCCAGTCTTACCAATATGCAAATGCTGACAGCTGATAATGCAGACGTCAGGCCACTGGAGTTCTGCAGACTTTTCCTCCAGGCAAAGGCGGAGGCTCTGGCAGCATCCTTTGATGTCGTGCAGTACCTTCTGGACGCTGTCTTCCTCTATACCCTGACTTTCCTCTCTTATACCTTTGACCGTACATCTCTCTGACTTCTTCACCGAAAGCCTCTCAAGACCAGGGAAAAAAAGTGTCGGGCATTCTGAAATCCTTATCCTTTGAACCCCGACATCTTCTAACCGTTTCTAAATCCTCATCCTTCGAACAGAGAACTCTTTTGGCATTTCCGTTTCATCGCCCTCGGAATTCAGAGCTCGCCTGACCAATTCTGTCTCATTTTCCTTCAATTTCTTCATACTTCTCTTCATCACTTTTTTCCTTTCCTTCAAATTCACATCACGTCTCACCATTTCTGTTTTATTTTCCTTCAGGTTCACAAGACCTGTTACCATATCAACTCCATATTCTGTCAGGTCACAAGACCCGGTGCGTAATCAACTCCATATTCTGTCAGGTTCACAAGACCTGGTGCGTAATCAACTCCATATTCTGTCAGGTTCACAAGACCTGGTACGTAATCAACTCCATATTCCGTCAGGTTCACAAGACCTGGTACGTAATCAACTCCATATTCTGTCAGGTTCACAAGACCTGGTACGTAATCAACTCCATATTCCGTCAGGTTCACAAGACCTGGTACGTAATCAACTTCATTTTCTGTCAAGTTCATAATACTTCTCATTTCAATGTAATTTTCCCTCAAATTCCCAAGACTTCTCCTCATTCCAGTTAAACTTTCCATCACGCGCCTAATACTTCCCATCCTTTCTATTTCATAACTCTTCAAACTCGTATTACTTCTCATTTTTTCTTTTGTGAAATTCTTGAAAAAGCTGCATGGTTTGTAAATCCTGCAACAAAACATTTTCGTCAGTGATCAGATACACTGCTGTCTAGATTCATCCTGTGATGTTTATATTCAAGCCCATTACGAGGAGCGAATCAAGGGAGGGGGAGAGGGGAGGGGATAGAGGGAAGGGGGGCACATCAGGGCACAGTTGTACATTCTAACAACTATCCAATCAAGTTAATAAAACTTTCCAAGTTATATCTGAATTTTTTTTTCACAAGATGAAAATATAATCGAAGTCTATTGTACATTTGAATATCACAAAGTTACGGAAAATAAATTAGACATATAAATATCATAAAGTTACAGAAAAGTAAACAATGGGAAATCGTAATATAGAAGTTTTTGAAAACTTATACAACATGGTCTCTGACAGT
This sequence comes from Conus betulinus, assembly GCA_016801955.1. Lineage (NCBI taxonomy): Eukaryota > Metazoa > Mollusca > Gastropoda > Neogastropoda > Conidae > Conus > Conus betulinus. Next base: position 318,760 of record JADBJO010002077.1, read on the forward strand.
CTGTCAGCTGACTTGATTCATTCTAACACTAACTTCGAAGACCTCGAACATGAAATGCGTATTTTCATACATTAGACTGTTAACAAAAAAAAAAAAAAAAAAAAAAAAAAACACTCACTTTTCTTTTCATTTCAGTCTCAACATATCAAAAATCATATATTCGTCATTGTTAAATTAATTGACGAGACTTATCAGACATATCTGACTTCTACCGCATCATCTGATCACGTGATGTCTGGCCATTCGACACAAGTATGGCATGACTACTTACATCCCACTTAGCAATAACTGTCTGTAGATGGAAACCTCTATAAGCGAGTTTCCTCTTCATTTGAAACTTGTTTTTGATAATAAGTGCTATAAAAGCATTGACACCGACATGTGTGTACGTCTTCGTGGCCTGTCTTTTGACTAAACTTTCGACATGTATGCACACATGAAACACGTGCACGCAAAATGATGGCACGTCTTGCCCCATTTTGAATGAAGCTATGAATTAGTTCACCATGCCTTTTGGCTGCACTGCCTGTTAGAGTTGTAACCTAGTGTACATTGGTACCATCCGCCTACATATTCCCTCTGGAGATTAGTCACAGCCTTTACCATTCAGACAACAAAATGCCTCTGTAGACAGGTCACGGCCTTCACGATTTAGACTACACAATCCCACTGTTGATTATTCATGGGCATTTACATCATGCCTACTCCGCTCTCCTACCCCTCACCCTTTCCTACTCTGTTATAGTCATGCTGGTCGCCAAGGGAATGGAGATGACAAGCCTTACGCCCCTTGACTTGTGGGCACTTCTTCAAGAATCCCAATGCAATCGAGAAACGGTCGTCATCCGGATAGAAAGCCGGAACAGAATTATGAAGACTGCGTCAGAAATATGAGAATAAACGGCTAGGGAAGTTCTGAAAAACACGACACAGTGGCCTTAGAACAGATAGAGTCAGTAAGGAGAAGGGATGAAGGAAAGAAAACCAAACTCAAGATTGCTTCTTCTAGTCCGCCAAGAAACTATCTGAGCAGCCCAAATTAGGGTCTGTCACATTAGACAACGAAACTCTTAAACAACATCTCGGTCAAACGCTTACAATTCCTAGAGTGAAGCACGATTTGTAATCTAGGGTTTGATGTGACCTGCAGAGCCCTACAAGATGTGAAATGGCAGACCACCAACACTGGAGGAAGTAAAGGAAGTGGTTAAGACAGCCAGAACCAGCCATCCCCCGATGCTGATGGAAAACCCTATTTGCTGTATAAGATCCCAAGGTCCTCGAGTGGCTCTTTAAGATGATAAGATCAGCATGGAGGAAATGGAAGATCAGCGACCAATGGATGATAGTTCACGGAGAGATACATTTTCAAACAGCAAAATTCGAGTAACATAAGCCAGTTCAGAACATCATCACTTCTGAAACCACTCTCTTACCAAGCCTTTTGTTCTAATCAAACTTAAGCGGTTTGGGGTCCAACCAATAGAGTATATAGTATATAAAACAACTGCTATATCTTATGTGTAGCTTACTACACAAGATTATCCTCAAATAGTGTTATCCTCTAACACTGAAAGAATCTCCTAGCCAATGTGGTTGGTAGATTCTAGTTACACACTACACACATTCATAATACATTCACCATGTCTCCTTCCTTTCCTCCATACTACTCACCCGCACACACACACACACACACACACACACACACACACACACAGAGAGAGAGAGAGAGAGAGAGAGAGAGAGAGAGAGAGAGAGAGAGAGAGGGGGGGGGGGACAGGCCTGAGTTTGACTTCCTAGACAACAGTTTTGTACCTATCTGAATAATCCCACAATCTTAATGCTGACAGTGTCTTTCCGCAGCAGCAAAGTTTTCAGCGTAGAAATCTCCCTTCTGCAGGAAACAACTGTGCTAACATCCGATCAGCCGCTCCATGTTCAGTCGACGACTGTCGCAGGAGCTTCTCCACGATGTATTCCACGTCAGTCAAAATGGACTCCACGAAAGATGCGTCTTGCCTGGCTTCAACAGACGTCACCAAGTCTGGAATGTTGCAATAATTCCCGAAACCTTGAAAGGAGAAAAAAAAATTGCACACTGACTTGTGTAGCAGTAAGTTTAAAGATCTCCTTCCTTCTCTCTCTCTCCTCTCTCTCTCTCTCTCTCTCTCTCTCTCTCTCTCTCTCTCTCTCACACACACACACACGCACGCGCGCGCAAAATAGCAATCAACAGACTCTAGTTATCAACTGCGCATACATGTATAACGCATTGGTTTTGATTTTCCATTGCTGTTCAGCCCTATCAATGTCCGGACGACGTGCCGCCAGTGACCCCTCTGATCAATTCCACTGCACCGTGATTACCTCTGCCCCATCCTAACCTTCCACCCCAATAAACTAGGGACCAATTCAGCACGTCATGTCTCTCTCTCTCTCTCTCTCTCTCTCTCTCTCTCTCTCTCTCTCTCTTTTTTTTTTTTTTTTACACTTTGACGTCTTTTATATTCATCACTCTTCCCGTGCAAAGCTTTGCTACTCCAGAATGTCTTTCTCATTCTCTCTTTTTGCATTTTACTTCTTCCCTTCTCCATTTCACACACACACACACACACACACACACACACACACACACACCATTTCAAATTCTGTTCTGTGTTGATTCTAAATCAGCTCTTCAGGCATTAAAAGTTTTTTTCTATTGCACACAAGACCTGAAATGATCATAGAGATAAGTTGTATGATACACATGTTAATTGCAAGAGGAACCCATGTAGCTTTTTGCTGGATTCCCTTCACATTGTTCTTTTCATTATAATGAAAAAGTAGACAGGGCAGCTAAACGTGGAGCCAAAAATAGTTTTGATTCAGAAGTCTGATTTCCCCTTATCAGTACATGAACAGTGTAACTTGGTTAAGTCGCATATTTGGAAAGCTTTCGAATATAGTATGGTAGATCACGTCTATAAAGAACAGTTTGATATTTAAAAGAATCCAAGAGAATCTTATTCTGAATAGAAAATTACTCTCATTAATGCACAGGTGGAAACTTAATGCATTTAAAACAAAATATGTAAAAAAAAAAAAAATAAACGTGGCTTGCGTATGTGGAAACAAAATTACTCCAGTTCATATTGTTTCATGCAATGATATGAAAAAAAAAATCATTCCAGTATTGAAGCAAAATACTGTGCAGGCCATTTTTGAGTCACCAGCTTTAACGTACGAATTCTTTGTGCACTTAGAACGCACCCCTATTGGAAAATATTTATATTTTTTTTTTTATTAACTTTATTTGCGGGGGACAAGAAAGGAACGGGGGTGGGGTGGATAAAACTGGGGGGAGGGGGAAGCAAAGTTTTTGTTTGTTCGTTTGTTTGTTTATTTTATTTATTTATACGTTTTTTTTCAATAATACTGTCATCCGTTTTGACTTTAATCGATTAGTTAGTTGTTGTTATAAGTATTTTGTTTCATGTTAATCTTCACTTATGACTTCTGTAAAGATATACACACACTTGCACATCCACAACTCTCACTCACACACATAGGCACACATACTCTCTCTCTCTCTCTCTCTCTCTCTCTCTCTCTCTCTCTCTCTCTCTCTCACACACACACACACACACACGTACACACACACACACACACACACACACACACACACACACTCACACACACACACACACACATACACACACACACACACACACATATTCGCGTTCACGCGCGCCCACACATATATACACATACACACATCATGCGCACGCTCGCAATTACCTCCGTACACATTCACTTTTTTTTTTTGGTCTAATATCACGAATAGTGGACAGACGTTAAATGAAGGACACACACACACACACGCACGCACGCACACACACACACACACACACACACACACACACACACACACACACGTACACATGTGTGCCACGCCAGTTTATTTGACCCGTTATTTTTGCACAGCAAGTCCCACGGTTTTATTCCTAATAAAGTATTTGTTTCTAATTTCATTCGCATCAGCCATAATGGCATTACTTTTAGTTGTAGATGTTTCTTTACTCAAGGTCTTGAAGTCAAACCATGTTGGTGAAATCATTACCTTCTCTTTCAAGTTTGTTATTTTTGTATGCAGCTTTGTCTTTTACTTGCTCTTGTTCCAAAGAATAGACATTCCAGCCGGACAAGTCATTTTTAGGCCTTGTCAGTTATGAAGATCCTGTCCTTGCCCCATCCTTACTCTTCCTTTCAACCCCCACCTTCTCTCCCCCTTCTACACTTCTCCTCCTCTGCACCATCACCGCCTTCAAAGAAGATAACACCAAAGCATGTCGTGTTTGCCAGTTTTGATCCAGATATAGTCTGGATGTCCATGTACTTTTAACTGCTAGATTCGAACGCACGTGATACCATCCTACACACACAGAGACTGATGCCCCAACACCCTGGCCTCAGTTACCATCATTTCACCGGTCTTTTCTTTGTGTAGTGTTCGTTGTTGTGTTGGTTCATGTTGCAGGGAAAGAGTTCAGCAAGACAGGCCTCCACTCCCACACGAGGCAGTTTCTGGTGAATGACCTGCCTGCTCATTTCTCAGGCAAACTGGCGACAGATTCCATGTATCCTATTTAGTTCCATGCAAGGCTTATGGACAAATCGCAGAACACTGACGTAGTAGACAACACCTTGAGCCGGTCAATTTTTGATCAAGACCTGTATACATACATACTCAAATCAGAAGACAAAGTAGAACTCCCTGACTGCCTTATGGGGCTGAAGACATGGGAGACGTCCGTCTGATTCATGTTTGGGGCTACCTGCAGACTGATTGCCCTCCCACGCCCAAACCAAACCCACTCAGTTCTGATCATGAGTATTGTAAAAACCCCTCCCTCCCCGATCCTCCAACACACGCTCCGTCCCCACCCGAGTGTACCCTGGTCATCACTCACCAATCTGAACCACTGCCACATTCCGAAAATGGCGGTCCCGGCGCCGTGAAGCGACGTCCCACAACCTCCGTACTCCCTTCCGTAGCTTGCATAAACGATCATCAACCGAAACATTATCGAAAGACTGGATGCTTCGCAGACCCGAGAAGGATGGGTCCGGAGGCTTGGGACTGCAAAAAAAAAGAAAATGTACCATCAAGTAAGCAGTTGCAATTCCGTAAGTGTACACACACACACACACACACACACACACACACACACACACACACGCGCGTGCGTGCACACGCACACACACACAACATAGTCTCACACGCGCGCGCGCGCGCGCATGCACACACACACACACACACACACACATAGTCGCGCGCGCGCGCACACACACACACACACACACACACACACTTCCCGACAAGAAAAAAAAAAGATCTCGCGAATAGACACTGCATTTGTTTATTACGTGCTGCTGTCCCGCAGAATGTTCGAAAAAAAAAAAAATCAGCAATTTGGAAAAAAAAAAAAAAAACTTAAACATTCTTGTAAGCAACTTAGCTTTTGGTCTCTTAAGATGTGGACATTGTTTTGAAGATATTCTGCGAATTTAAACTCGTGAACTGATGTTGCATAGGACTTCAAGGACAGTTTATCATAATGTTTCGTTGCATCTTTGCACATTCAGCACCAACATTTTTCTTTCAATGTGTCAGCTCTGTGAACACATTAATTGTAAAATTCTTCCATTCAGATTCGTTCAAAACTTTTCTCTACCAGCTCACTTTCATGGAAGATAATCATAATTCAAAATTGAACTTTCTCAAACCTCCTTCACCATATTGTTCAAATCAACACACTTTTCTTCCTCTTTATTTGTTCACCATTCCATGGCAATATCATTATTCTTTTCCTACTGCATCAAACAGAATCTTCTGGTGGGTCAGGCAAATTTATCAACAAACGCAAGTTGTCTCTTGTTCCAAAATGTCGACGTTTGTTTTCATTGCAAAAAACCCTCGTCTTCAAAGATAGTATTTGTAATAGTGTTGGCGTTAGTCGAAAGCAAAACACCGAAAATTACCAGAGTGCCAGGTTCCAAAATGAAATTTTTTACCCTCCTATTCCGAATATTGAAAATTTTCCGGCTTCCCAAATAACCTGCCTTTTGTCACAGTTAATTTTCTAACAATTTTTTTTTTAAAAATAAAAGTTTAGTTAAAACGTATGTCGATTCCCTGAAAGATCTCTCGCTTCGATAATAACATAACGACGTGTTGTCTGCAAGCTGTGACAGTAAGGTTTCTCTATTTTCACATTAATTCCTTTCATCTTTTATATTCACGGAACACAAGTGAAAGAATGTCTGCACAAATCAAACAGAGTCAAGATGAGACGGGTCTCCCTGTCTCCACCGCTCTCTGTCTTGGAAAGCAGAAAGAGTACTTTCCATTAACAGACAAACATGCGTCAGTCTTTCATGGTTGAAACGGTCATCTAAGAAAGAAGAAGAACATGCCATGATGTGAGAGAAAATGGTTTTTGTCTCGATGGATCACGATGCAAGATTCAAAAACTGTCATGCTACTGGAGAAGGACTATCACGCGTTTTTTCCTCCCTTCTCCAAAATCAACCACAAAAAAAAAAAAAAAATACTAAGAATATTTTCTTTTTTAGCACATAAAATATCATAAAGTAGCTTACTATTCTTTTCAATGAATTCGTTTTTTTTTTAAATGTTGCTGCGTTTCAAGTATTATTGTTGGCAAATGTGTTTGATTGATTCGTTACACGCGTGGCAGTAATTTTGTACGCAATGTCATAGAGGGATGTCAGATGCCAATTCCTATAACTTTCTTCAAACCCCTCATTCACAGAATGTACAAGAAACTGACTAAGATATAAGGTACAAAACAAAAACAAAAAAACAAACATAAAACTACACACAAAAAACCATCAGGACTAGGACTCGGACATTTTTCAATTACTTCAAAGTGGGTTGCAGCTTCTCCACGTGTGATTCAGCAACTTTTCTATAACTACACACAGTTATTCATATTGTGATTTCACTTCATCCAAAATACCCTTCTAATCTGAAGTAACGGTGCCATTTTTTTTTTTCTTCTTTAAATGGTATTGATCTATCGACAATATTTCTATTTTCTAAGTTACTCAAATATCTATTTGTTTTCTTCCCTTGACTAATCAGTTAAACTTGTGATCGAACTGCGATGCTTTTGCATTTTCAGATTTCTTATTTCTTGCGACTGCAAATTCAATTCCTCGAATACATTTAAATGCCATCAGTTTTTAAACTCAGTTCAGTGGGTTTTTTTTTTTTTTTTTGCCTTTTTTTTTTCGTTTATCAGACGAAATGTCTCGGTAAATATCTGCATAAAAGTCAATCAGATTATGTTTTGCCGTAACATCCATAATTTCTTTTTCATGTCTTGGAACAATTTTCTATATTAGTACAGTTTTGTACATCTAATTTCATACTCAGCTCAGGTTTACTGGCATGTAAATGCATAAATATGCGCTTGAAACTGAAATTTGGAAATTGTAATATGGTCGTAATCTCTCTCTCTCTCTCTCTCTCTCTCTCTCTCTCTCTCTCTCTCTCTCTCTCTCTCTTCTTTTTCTTTTTCTCTCCTCCTCCTCCTCCTCTTTCTTCCCCAGTTTCTTACCCTCGGTCTTCTTTCTCTCCTTCCATCAGTCTATGATTACAGGTATATTGTGCATCGTGTACAAGTTTCAGTTTGTGGCTTCAAAGGATTTCAAGGTGTAAGTGTATTCATTCTTTTTCCAGTCTGGTTGATTATTTCAATGCTTTGATAACGATTTCTATGCAAATGAAGAGAACCTCCTTCTGCTTCTTCCCACTCTTCCCCTCCCCCCCCCCCCCCCCCCCTCTTTCTCTCTTCTTTTGAGAAAACTTTCTGTGTATGGTCTGTCTATTTCTTCCCTCTTTTTTTATTTAGCAAAGACAAATCGTTTTTCAAGACTTTACATCATCCATGTTCATGCCAGTCATACATGGAGTTCCCCAGGGATCAGTCCAAGGTCCAATATTTAAAAAAAAATACTTATATTATAATCTTCCCTTGCACATTTCATCCGTTGCAAGCTGTTTGCGTAAAAGTAAAAGCTGAAACCTACATCTGGCATTAATGGTTTTACTAAAAAGATTTTAACAAACAATCATGTTACGTGGACGGAATTTAATCATTTGGCTGTTCATCCTCAAATATCAATGCTAACGTTAATAACGACACAAACATCAAAATATTAAATCTGAATTAGCCGATATGGAAGCCTATGACCAAATTCTAGGAGTTACTAGGTCTTGGTATTTATTCTCACTTTTTTTTCGTGTCTCTTCTCCACGTGGCAAATTTACAAAAATGGTATTTCAGCTTAATAGAATACAGCATTTTCTTGATCAGCATACTCGAAAATTATTTTTCCATGCATATAATTGTGTACACGATACTGACTATCCATCAATATGCTGGAACCGAGGTAATAAAAAAACCTGTCTAAAACAACTCGAACATTTATGCAGGCGATCTATGAAGCTCATATTTCTTATATCATCTTCTCTTCAAGTGAATGATCACAGAACGCTTAATTTATTGTCAATTTTTAGACTAGTATTCTGATTTAATAACGCGATTGTCATATCAAAGCAATGAAGAAACTTTAACGTCACTATAATTTGCTACACAGACCAGATACGGTCATGTCTCTTTAACACATTTGGGTGGAAAATTATGATATGAAACCCCTGATCATGTGAAGAATAGAAAGAGTTTGGTATCATTCACAACTTGTAATTTACAGGTGTCTTTTTGTAATCTGTTAACAGGCCATGCACCTTCGTATTTCATTGTCTTCAATTTGATGCCATTGCACATATATACTGATACACATCAGGCTCTATTTGTCCATCAGCCTACCCCCCACCCCGCGCATGCGTGTGCGTGTGTGCGTGTGTGTGCGTGCGTGCTTATGTGCCTGTATATATATATATATATATATATATATATATATATATATATATATATATGTGTGTGTGTGTGTGTGTGTGTGTGTGTGTGTGTGTGTGCGTGCGTGCGTGCGTGTGTGTGTGTGTGTGTGTGTGTGCGTGTGCGTGTGTGTGCGCGCGCGTGTGTGTGATTGTGATGAAGAGGGATGGTAGTATGTGTTTTCATGATGTCAGTCTTTTGTACCGTTTCGATTTTCTGTGCTTGAGTTTCATGTTTGATATTTTTGTTTACCCTTTTCCATGTGACGACAATACATTCTGTAACTGTTTGTTTGTTCTTCTTTTCTTTCTTTTTTTTTTTTTTCAATAAGGGAGTGAATGGAATACTACCACAGCATTACCGTTTCCAAATTCGACTTTCAAACTCGCAGTCTGCATCAACATGTCAGTAAGTCTGAGCTGAGAACCATGGGGATCTCGTCTTACATCAAACAATTTGAAATTATCAATAAAAGAAAAGTATATCTCCATCTCTGTTGTTTTGGGACACACTGAGCGAAACATGATATCTTAAACTGACCCGTGTGGGGCTTCAGTCTGAACTGGCCAAAGTGACTCTTTCACAACGCTTCTCAGAACGTATACAACGTCAAAAGTATCCCTTCTTCTTTTGGAGTCATGCAGTTCAGGGCAATAATGAAAATAAATTTCAAATGCACCGTTTTGTGTCGCCATTTAACACAGAAACAAAGTATCAAAATAATCATCAATCTGCATAATACAGGAGAAAAAAATCAATACAACAAAGAAAATATAGTAAACAGCACGAGTATGACATTCAATGACCGCACAAAGTACAAGTGATACAATGATCACTGTGCATGCATCAAAATCCACATGAAATTGCAATCAATCAAAAACAACCATGTCAAATGTTTAGGAAGCTGTAGTGATTTCATTTGGAACTGCTTATCCATTCATCAAATCAAATTTCACACGCAAAAAAAATTTCAACAGAATGTGTGTGTGTGTGTGTGTGTGTGTGTGTGTGTGTGTGTGTGTGTGTGTGTGTGTGTGTGCCTCTGTGTGTGTGTGTGTGTGTGTGTGTGTGTGTGTGTGTGTGTGTGTGTGTGTGTGAGAGAGAGAGAGAGAGAGAGAGAGAGAGAGAGAGAGAGAGAGAGAGAGAGAGAGAGAGAAGGACTATCACGCGTTTTTTTCCTTCTTCTGCAAAATCAGCCACAAAAAATACTAAGAATGCTTTCTTTTTCACCACCTAAGATATCATGAAATAGCTTACAATTCTTTTCAAGAATTCACCTTTTAAAAATATTCCTGAATTTCAAGTATTATTGTTGGCAAATGTGTTTTATTGATTCGTTACACGAGTAGAAGTAATTTTGTACGCAATGTCAGAGAGGGATGCAAGATGCCAATTCTTATAACTTTCTTCAAACCCCTCATTCACAGAATTTACAAGAAACTGACTAATATCTATGATAAAACAACAAACATAATACTACACAGAAATCCCATCAGCACCCGGACTCGGACATTTTTCAACTGCTTCAAAGGGGTTGCAGCGCTTATCCACGTTTGATTCAGTAACATTTCTATAACTATACAGTTATTCATACTATTATGATTTCACTTCATCCAAAATACCCCTTTGATCTGAAGTAATGGTGCCATCATTTTTTTTTCTTCTTTAAATGTATTGATCTATCGACAATATTTCTATTTTCTAAGGTACTCAAATATCTATTTGTTTTCTTCCCTTGACTAATCAGTCAAACTTGTGATCGAACTGCGATGCTTTGCATATTTAGATTTCTTATTTCTTGTGACTGCAATTTCAATTTCTCGAATACATTTAAATTCCATCAGTTTTTCAAACTCAGTTCAGTGTGTGTGTGTGTGTGTGTGTGTGTGTGTGTGTGGTATATGAAAAGGTTGACCCAACCATTTCTATCATTAAGTTTTACAAAAAAAAGAAAGAGCTGATCACCTATATGAACAATGAGTATATTATCTGAGATTTTATCAACATTGGTATGGTACTCTATACTTTTGTTTAACTGCTTTAATGCTTTTTTTAAATCTCCCAAATATAAATGTTATCTTTTGATAAGCATAAGCTGTTATTGATTTGCCAGTATGGCTGATCTCGTTTAAATTGTTCTTTCAGTACAACAAATCCGTGATCTGACCGGTCCAATGAACATAGCAGCCACTTCGGTCATCAAGGTATTGCTCATTAAAAGTGATAAAGTCTAGCTTGTTTTATTAGATGACATTTGTGCCACGTGTACGATCGTTTATCAGGAGAAATGTCTCAGTAAATATCTGTATAAAGGTCAATCAGATTATGTTTTGCCATAACATCCATAAATTCGTTTTCATGTCTTGGGACAATTTTCTATACTAGTACAGTTTTGTACATCTAATTCAAAAACTCAGCTCAGGCTTACTGGCATGTAATTGCATGAATATGCGCTTGAACTGAAATTCGAAATTATAATATGGTCGTTACCTCCTGCCTCCCTTCTCCCTCCCTCCCTCTCTCCTGCTCCTCTTTCTTCCTCAGTCTCTTACCCTCAGTCTTCTTCTATTCGTCAATCAGTCTATGAGTACAGGTATATTGTGCGTGGTGTACGAGTTTCAATTTGTGGCCTCAAAGGATTTCTAGGTGTAAGTGTATTCATTCTTTTTCCAGACTGGTTGATTAATACAATGCTTTGATAATGATTTCTATGAAAATGAAGCGAACTTCCTCTCTGCTCCTTCTCACTCATCCCCAGTCTCTCTCTCTCTCTCTCTCTCTCTCTCTCTCTCTCTCTCTCTCTCTCTCTCTCTCCCTCTCTCTCTTCTTTTGAGAAAACTTTCTGTGTATGCTTTGCCTATTTCTTCCCTCTTTTTTGTAGCAAAGACAAATCGTTTTTCAAGACTTTACATCATCCACATTCAAGCCAGTCAGACACAGAGTTCCCCAGGGATCAGTCCAAGGTCCAATATTTTTTTTTAAATACTTATAATCTTTCCTTGCACATTTCATCCGTTGCGAGCTGTTTGCATAACAATAAAAGCAGAGACCTACATCTGGCATTAATGGTTTTACAAAAGGATGTTAACAATCATGGTACGTGGACGGAATTTAATCCTTTGGCTGTTCATCCACAAATATCAATACTTACGTTCACGACGACAAGACAAACGTCAAAATATTAAATCTAACTGAGCTGATATGGAAGTCCATGACCAAATTCTAGAAGTCACTAGGTCTTGGTATTTATTCACTGGTTGGTTTTTATTTCGTGTCTTTTTTCTCTGCCTGTAAATTTACAAAAATGGTATTTCAGCTTAATAGAATACAGCACTTTCTTGATCAGCATACTCGAAAATTTTTTTTTCCATGCATATATATATACAAGATATTGACTATCCATCAATATGCTGGAACCCAGCTAATAAAAAACCTGTCTAAAACAACTCGATCCTTTATACAGGCGATCTATCAAGCTCATATTTCTTATATCATCTTCTCTTCAAGTGAATGATCACAGAACACTTAATTTATTGTCCCTTTTAGACTAGCATTCTGATTTTAATAACGCGATTGTCATATTAAAGCAATGAAGAAACTTTAACGTCACTATAATTTGCTACACAGAACAAATATGGTCATGTCTCTTTAACACATCTGGGTGGAAATTTATGATATGAAACCCCTGATCATGTGAAGAATAGAAAAGATTTTGGTATCATTCACAACTTCTTATTACAGGTGTCTTTTTGTAATCTATTACAGGCCATGCACCTTCGTATTTCATTTTCTCTTCAGTTTGATGCCATTGCACATATATACTGATACACATCAGGCTCTACTCGTCTGTCAGCCTACCCTCCACCCCGTGCGTGCGTGTGCGTGCGTGCGCGTGCTTACGTGCGTGTATATATATATATATATATATATATATATATATATATATATATATATATATATATATATATATAGATATATACATATATATATATATATATATGTGTGTGTGTGTGTGTGTGTGTGTGTGTGTGTGTGTGTGTGTGATTGTGATGAAGGGGGACGGTAGTATGTGTTTTCATGACGTCAGTCTTTTGTACCGTTTCGATTTTCTGTGCTCGATTTTCATGTTTGATATTTTTGTTTACCCTTTTCCATGTGACGACAATACATTCTGTGACTGATTGTACTTCTTTATTTTTTTTTCAATAAGGAGAGAATGGGATGCTACCACAGTATTACCGTTTCCAAATTTCTACTTTCAAACTCGCAGTCTGCATCAACATGT
>JADBJO010002078.1:5000-10000 GCA_016801955.1 Conus betulinus
GACGCGAACACACAAACACACACACACACACACACACACACACACACACACACACACACACACACACGCACGCACACACACGCGCGTGCACACACACACACACACACACACACACACACACACACACACACACACACACACACACACACGTACGCACGCATAACATACGAACCCATACACACATGCACACAACGCACACGCGCGTGCGAATACACACACACACACACACACACACACACACACACACACACACACACACACACACACACACACACACAGACGTGGACAAACACGCGCGCGCGCATGTCCGCTTGCACGCATACAGGCGCATATATACACTGGCTGCAAGGACATACACTCTCTCTCTCTCTCTCTCTCTCTCTCTCTCTCTCTCTCTCTCTCTCTCTCTTTGTCTGAAAGGCGAACTATTCCGTTCTCATCCGGTTAGCTACAAGAATACACACTCTTGCACGGATACATACATGCGTTCTTTAAGTAAACCCTATGTGTTACGTGTCGGAAAGAAAAATCCACAATACACTGACGGCCACTTCAGTACAGTTAGATCATCCAGCATGGTCGTCCACATGACTTGTAAAACCAGGTAATTACCAATACCAAAAAGGAGAGAAAGAGAGAGAGAGAGAGAGAGAGAGAGAGAGAGAGAGAGAGGAGAGAGAGAGAGGGAGAGACGAGAGAGAGGAGAGAGAAGACAAGACAAGACAACGCCCTGAGTAGGGACTACAACATGCAGTGAAATCAATTAATGTAAAAAAAAAAAAAAAAAAAAAAAAAAAAAAGCAAAGCGGTCATGTAATCATAAAAGAACATCAAACGAAAATAGAAGATAAACTGAAAATAAAACAAAAAAAATTAAGAATAATAATTAACAAACACAAAATAGAAATAAAAAAATGAGAGTAACAATAATGAAGAGGAAGGAGACAGTGGGGCTAGAGAGTGAGGTGGGCTGGGGGAACATATGTAAATGTACTACAACGTACAAGATTAGCATGTATGAAAACAGACAATAAAATGAATACGACAAAGTACGTACATATTTTTGAACACACAATACACGCACGCTCGCACGCACACAGACAGAGAGAGAGAGAGAGAGAGAGAGAGAGGAGAGAGGAGAGGAGAGAGAGAGAGGAGAGAGGAGAGAGAGGAGAGAAGGAGAGAGCATGGAGAGAGAGAGAGAGGTGAGAAGCAGAGGACACAGAGAGAAGGTTTTAAGAGCATGAAAGACGGGAGAGAGAGAGAGGAGGGAGAGAGAGAGAGAAGGCACAGCATGTAATCATTTTTTTGTAAGGCATGAAAATACGTAGAAGGTATTAAGCATAGTGAGAAGGGGGGGGGGGGGGGGGGGGAGACGAGAAGAAAGAAAAAAGAGAGAGACGGGATGGAAAGGTAGTCTGCTTGTTTCCTTTTTCTAACTTGCTGTGTTAGCACCACCTGTACACAGAGAGAGAGAGAGAGAGAGAGAGAGAGAGAGAGAGAGAGAGAGGGAGGGAGGGAGGGAGGGAGAGAGGGGTGGGGGTGTGGAGTCGCTGCGGTCGGGTTGTGTGGTGGAGCGAGGATTGAGGAGGTAGAAGTGATTGGGAAAGAACGGTAACTGTCGTATGGAAGTTGAGCGGCGAGAAAGCTTGTCTCCCCTGACTGCGAATCACCAACGCGTGTGGCCACATTCCACAGTTTTTGGATTTTGCACTAAAACACTGTATCATAATCCATGCACGCGTTTTGAGGCGTGCTATAAATTGGAGCCAGTCTTTCAAGTTAAACTGATAACTGATCGAAAGAACAACTCCCCGCCAATTATTTCCCTTCTTTTGGGGGAGGGGGGGGGGGGTGTGCGGGGTGGGGATTTTCACCGATGAAATCACAGTCTTCCAATACATGACCTTACCCTTAGTTCACATCACATTTCAGGCCTTTGCACACACCTGTGACCGTATCTTTGCGCCAGCTTGAAGTCCCCAAATAGTCCCATTCCTTTGATTTGGATCGGTCTGCTTGGAACCACTTGTACCTTGATGGCCACATGATTAAAAAAAAAAAATGAGGAGACTCAACTTTCAGGCTCGAGGAAAATCATCAAAACGATCCCGTTCCGCCAGTCTAGAAATACTCGACGCCTTAAGCAAGGCCTTGGCACATGAATCTTTGGTGTGCAACCTGTGTGTCAGCGCTCCTCCACTTTATTTATCGCACTCCGGTGAAACACCAGGCGACAACAACAACGCCAGACTTCTCTCCCTTCTCTGTACACGTTTATACGGAGGCTGGCCGCTCGAAGGCCACCGGGTCACGGAGTCCCTGCCCTCTGTCGTTACGTATTACTGTCACATCTGGGTTGCCTGGAGGCGTCAAACTTGCCCCAATGTGACAGGGATCCGGGGCAAACTGTGAAGGTGGATGGGCTCACTGTAGCGGTTTGGGGGGGGGGGGGGGCGTTCACCATTAGCCCTCTTTCGTTTCACTCTTTCCTCTCTCGCCCCATGTTGTTTTGCCCCGTCTGTGTTTTAGGTGTCGTTAATTCGCCCTCGAGCAGGCGCCCCAATCAATTAATGCAATACAGGTTGCCGTTTTGTGGAGTAAATTAATCTGTTTTTATTGTGTAATACGTATAAGACACATGAATGAACACACGCCCGTATGCACGTACGCACACATGTACGTATTCTTGTATACGTGCCAGTGCATACGCGCGCG
The DNA here is from genome assembly GCA_016801955.1 of Conus betulinus. Taxonomy (NCBI): domain Eukaryota; kingdom Metazoa; phylum Mollusca; class Gastropoda; order Neogastropoda; family Conidae; genus Conus; species Conus betulinus. The sequence goes on from JADBJO010002078.1 coordinate 7,719, forward strand.
CGCGTACACACACACACACACACACACACACACACACACACACACACACACACGCACACGCACGATGCACGCATGCACGCACGCACGCACGCGCGCGTGCTCATGCACACACACACACACACACACGCACGCACGCACGCATGCACGCACGCACGCACGCACGCACGCACGCACGCACGCACACACACACACACACACACACACACACACACACACACACACACACACACACACATACACACACTGATACAGGACTAGCACACGCGCACTCTCACTTCTTCAACACTAAAAGCAGACATTAGACTAAAAATCTAACAGCAACCGATCAAGCATGCCATGGCTATGGTTAGGTTGATCAACGACTTCGTTTGCCTATTTGTTTGTTGTTTTGTTTATGTATTGTTTGTTTTTTTTTAATTTTTTTCTCGCGTTGTTTTTGTTTCACGCCAGACAGAAATATACCAGAAAAAAGAAAGAAAGGTTAGGCGGAAGGATTGGAGGTCGGTATGACACACTGTGATCTTTTGCTCCAGTACGCCCTGGAAGAGCGACGCGAAAAAGAGCGAAACGGATCCCCCCCTCCCTCCCCCCCCCACCCTCACCCCCACTCGCCCCCCCCCCCCCCCCCCCCCCCCCCCTCCCCCACCGCCACCGCTCCCGCCGCGAATTGCGGAGTATCGCCCAACACACTGACGTCGGCGTCCAGACAGACGACCGCTGACGCGCGTGATAAAGAAAAGGAAACACACACACACACACACACACACACACACACACACACACACACACACACACACACACACACACACACACACACACGAACACACACACACACACACACACACACACACACACACACACACACACACACCACACACACACACGAACACACACACACACACACACACACACACACGCACACACACACACACACTGTTATTTATATGTCATTATATTATATGTCATTATATTTATGAGCTTGGGTTATGTGGGCAAACGCGAGGAACTTTTTGTTTTTAAATGTGAAATTTTCTTGTGGGTTTGGAGTGCATCCTTCTCCGCATGTGTGCTACATGAAGCTGTACCGCAAGCCGCAAAGTTTGGAGTGAGGTGCACGTACTTGTTTGACCTAAATTAGTATACTTGTGTGTCCCTGTCTCATACGAAGTTTCCATTTTCACCATAATGTTTCCGTGTGTTTAAAGTCGTTGGTTCACCAGGTGACGATTGTCTGTCTGTCCGGTGGTCGGTTCACATGATTGTCTGTCCACAGCTCTTACAGTCGTTGGTTCATATGATTGTCTGTCCACAGCTTCCTACAGTCGTTGGTTCACATGTTGTTGTCTGTCCACAGTCGTTGGTTCACTCTGTCAACAGTCGTTGGTTCACATGATTGTCTGTCAACAGCTTCTACAGTCGTTGGTTTCACATGATTGTCTGTCCACAGCTCCTACAGTCGTTGGATTCACAGGTGATTGTCTGTCCACAGCTCCTACAGTCGTTGGTTCACCAGGTGACGATTGTCTGTCCACAGCTCCTACAGTCGTTGGTTTCACCAGGTGATGGTTGTCTGTCCACAGCTCCTACAGTCGTTGGTTCACATGATTGTCTGTCCACAGCTCCTACAGTCGTTGGGTTCACATGATTGTCTGTCCCAGCTCCTCCTACAGTCGTTGGATTCACATGATTGTCTGTCCACAGCTCCTACAGTCGTTGGATTCACATGATTGTCTGTCCACAGCTCCTACAGTCGTTGGTTCACCAGGTGATGATTGTCTGTCCACAGCTCCTACAGTCGTTGGTTCACATGATTGTCTGTCCACAGCTCCAGCACTGTGCCAGTGTCGAGGACAGACGCAGCATCAGGGCCGCCCTCCGTCAGCTCCACCGTCACACGGACCATGACACCTCCACCCGAACCGACCCTCCGCCCGGTCACCTAGACCACACCCCTCCCTCCTCCACCTCGACCTCACCGCCATCGTCGCTGGACATGTTGTCGCTGTCTCCCAGCCCGTCCGTCTCCCTGGGGCTGGGGGCCCGGAGACGCGGCAACCACCGTCGCCACGTTATCGTCCGTGGGTGTAGATGGCGCCGCGGGCCGGCCCTCCACCCTCCCCTCTCCTCAGGGTGGCGCCGGACAGACCCGGGAGGGCAGGCAGCTCCCATCTCGGGAACTCCAGCCTGTCCTTCACAGACTACAGCTCCAGCAGAGAAGCCGGCTTCACGTCAGGCAGCCTCCATGATAAACAGTCTCCGCCTCCGCCCCGTCTCGCCGCGGG
>JADBJO010002078.1:15000-17500 GCA_016801955.1 Conus betulinus
TAAAGAAAAGGAACATAATTCACACACACACACACACACACACACACACACACACACACACACACACACACACACACACACACATGCACACATACACGCACGCACGTATACGGCACACGTACATGCTCAAAGAGATGGCGATAATCTTTATTTCAAGGGTAACAGATAAGCAAACATATTCTTTTTCATCCGCCCTTGCCCCGCTAAGGAACTAAGCGGGCATGACTAGCAACTAAACCTTAACAAAACTTTTACAAACACACATACCATCACAAATACATTAAAAAGTTGATGAGTCATTCCTCCATTAACATTAAAGACGAAGATGATTTTTATGGGGAAAAAGCGATTGAACAACAAACAAGAATAAAACAATTGATTACAGAGAAGAAAAAGTCAGCACAAACAGACATAGAATAAGCGATCCTCCTATCGAGAGAGAGAGAGAGAGAGAGAGAGAGAGAGAGAGAGAGAGAGAGAGAGAGAGAGAGAAGAAGAAGAAGAAGAAGAAGAAGAAAGAGAAGACAAGACAGGACAAAATCTTTATTTACGAGGATAATAGATAAGCACTAACGCGCTTTTTTACATCCAGTCCTCGCCCTGAGTAGGGACTACAACATGCAGTGAAATGAAGAGAGAGAGAGAGAGAGAGAGAGAGAGAGAGAGAGAGAGAGAGAGACAGACAGACAGACAGAGAGAGACAGAGAGAGAGAGAGAGAGGGGAGAAGGGAAAAGGAGGAGGAGGAGGAGAGGAGGAGGAGGAGGAGGAGAAAGAGGAGGAGGAGGAGGAGAGGAGGAGGTGTGCAGAAGAAAAACAAGAAGATGATGATGATGAAGAAGAAGAAGAAGGAAAGAAAGACACTTCACCACCCTCACACCCCTCTTCAACACGCCAACTGTCCCCAAACTTAGTACGCAACGAACACACACTCGGGAGACTGGAAACGTGACGACTGCAGACCGAAGACTGCCCCCCATTATTCCAGCACGCTGACCTTCCCTCCTCACAGACCTCAACGCCGAGAAACAAGCAGACGCTGTGAGCACACAGGCCACGGGGGTCAAGTGGAAAGATCCTTGACAAGGGTCCAGCAAGGAGACCGGCCTCGAACCAGGCCTCTGGAGAGGTGTACAGGCCTCGCTTTATTACACAACAAGCCGCCTTTGTTTGGTCACACTCCAAGGCAAGCGAATCGAGAGCGCAACATCTGAACTGCGATGAAACGTCAGCGCCTCTGGTTGTTAACCCTATCAACGGTAACGTAACAAAGATTCTTAAGTGAGAGTCAGGATTTTTCTTCTTCTCTCCCTTTACTCGGTGAAGAACCTCTAGGGCGCCGCGCTTAAGATCTGTCCGCCAGGTTCCTCCAGATCTGTGGAATGTGTGCCAGAGCCTGATTCTCTGCAAAGGGGTTTCCTGTCCTTACTGCAGTGTTCTCAGTTCCCCCCCCCCCCCCCCCCCCCCCCCCCCCCCCCCCCCCCCCCCCCCCCCCCCCCTTTCCAAGTATCCTGGAAGTTTCTTTTAGCAAAGCCATGGGATCTTGTTTCGTGGCCATCTTAGCGCAGTTTTCGTTCCTTGACTGATGTCAGTGTCTCTTCACATGCTGCTTAATGTGCTATTTGATGGTCTGGCGCACTTGTTCCTTGTTGATAAAATGGTCAGCATATTTGATGAGTTCTGTCTCGCAGTAACCCCCCGGCTTCTTTGTCGATATAATGATCAGTATATCTGATGTTTATTATCTCGCTGTTAACACCTCGGCTCTCGGTTGATAAAACGATATACTCCTCGCTTCTTTGTTGATTTCATGATCAGTTATATCTGATGTTCAGTATCACACGATGACAGGTTCGATGTAGTGATCAGTATATCTGATCTCTAGCATCTTGCGATAAAACCGCTTTTCCATGCCTTGGATCTTTCCTTCTACATTCGCGATCAAAGTGCCTGCCTCACATGTATGAAGACAGGCAAGGGTATACCAGGGCACGCAAGAGCCTGCTCTTCTGTTTTCATGGAGATGTTGCTTACCCTTCCACGTAGTTTTCAGTCTCGACTGTGCTCGTATTGTGACAAATTTCTAGTTCGGACCTCCCATTGCTAACTGAACTGCTGACATTTTCTGCCAGATGTCCATGGACATTACCGCCGGTGTCCCTCACTTGAGAGATAGTCGCGGTAGAAGTAATTTTAAAAACTGGACAGGCGCTCCGGAGATCACCAAATTTTGCGAACAGTCCTCTAAACTCCAGGTAAACCCTCCCCGATTCTATCGCAGTTTTGTGGTCACCCCTCTGAAACTGTCAAAGATACATCAAAATGTCAGTGTGTAACTGAATCCCCGCCGTCTCAGCTATGCCTTGGCGGTATAGTTGTAGGGGTCTAGCTCCATGTCTTCCTAAGCAGGGACTGAACAAAAGTCTCCCCTTTCCTCATGAATGGGGTTTTGCATATAAGAGCCTTGTTGTCATCAAGACCCGCACCAAACCTTGCGCTTTT
>JADBJO010002078.1:32500-45000 GCA_016801955.1 Conus betulinus
CAAAAACACGTAACAAAAACAGAGAACGAGAAACCACTTATCTGTTTTTGTTACGTGTTTTTGCCTGAAGAAGAACCAAGAGGTCGAAATGCATAGTGTCTTGTCCTGTGCCTTGTTTGTCGATGTCCTTGGCGGTAACTAACCCCTTCTCTTTCTAAATTTTGCTTCGTTTTCCGCCCTCAGTCACTCCGTTTTGGAACCACTATCAAACAATCGATTTCGTCAATAGGCTACTTAACGTCAATTATAACTGAATTTTTGTTTTAATTTCAGAGAGTAACACAGAACACATCGAACTAACCCACCCCCCCACCCCCTCCCCAAACAAAACACCCACCCCCCCAAAAAAAAACAAACAAAAAAAAAAATGAACAAACAAACAAACAAAAAAAAACTTACCTGTATTCGTTTCTGTTCGTCTGTGCGTGCGTTCTGTTGGACTATGTTCAAGATCAAAAGGGTTGTGCCAGTCTTGAATGAATAGTTACCTGTGTTTTGTTTATTTCTGCTGTTGGTGTCGCTGTATTCAGGTGTCAGGGAACGGGGGTATTCTGGGCAAGCTCGGAACATCATTTGGGGCAAGGGTGGATGTGGGGGTATCTTCTGGTTTGTTCTGTGTGCCCTGGGTTGGAATTTGTGCTAGGTGATTTTGTGTCGGGAGAAGCAGTCGTTTGTGGTTATGGGCATATAATTATCTCGTCTTGGGAGCAGGAGTTACACTACTTGTTTGTTATTCGTTTTGGTAGTGACTAGCTTGTTTGTTGGTTGGTTTTTATATAGTAGAAACATTCACACTTAGGAGATTTGACCATCGATGATAAAAAAAAAAAAAAAAAAAAAAAAAATCAATTTAAAGTGGATCTGCAGTTTAAAGTCATATGATCAGCTTCTTTCTAGATGACACGGGCTTCTCCGCGCTTTCCACATCATCTGATAAATTCTCGATCAATACAATAATACTAGCAATAAAGTTTGTCTGTCCGCGCATGACAACAGGCCTACTGTCCTCTGATGATTCACTGTAGAATGCCAAGAGATCTTTCGAAGTTTATTCTACTTAATGACGTGTCAATACGTCACAATCAGCCTGATAATATACGTCAGTGACAGGTCCTCCATCAGAAACTTCTGGCAACTTCGCTTGTTACAAAGTTGTGTTCCGCTTTTTTTTTTTTTTTATTCCCCTTTTCCGGGTTCGGAAAGATCCTTTCCTGTAGATCCAGACATGTTTCGCCGCAAGACCACCACCAGCAGCGCCCCGAGACCTTGGCTGAATATCTCGTACTGCGCCGTCTGTCACCGCTTTGTCAGAGGTAACACAGACATCACCCCAACCCAACAATTACAGACGACAAACACATATTACACATCACAGTTTAGTAGCCACCTTTGTCTCTGTACTTTCACCTTTAGAGCGTGTTTTTTTGACTCCGTCATATATCGAAGTGAGTTCCATTACGGACATTCTACTATTAAAAGTTCCAACAAGATCCAACAGACACACGCGTTGAACATCTAAACGAAGTGGGCCACAGTATATTACGCGGAAAGAAGCTCGCTTTCAAAGTTGCCCGCTAGGGGTTGGGGGTAAACGTGGGAGTTCTCTTTGATGAAGAGTGATTGGAAGGAAGCCGCACTGAAGAACAGTTCATCAGGTTCCTCCCGTCACTGCAAATGGTGTCCCTGTCCACTCGGCGAGGACAAGCCATCGCGCTTTCTTCTTTCCTTCTTCTTCCTCCTTCTTCTTCTTCTTCTTCTCTTCTTCTTTCTTTCTTCTTCTTCCGTTGAGTGGCCGCCATCAATTCTTGATGATTCTGCCAATATCTCGGGGGGACTGCTTGTGGATGGTGCAGAGGTGAAAAATGAAATAGAAAAAAAGTAAAAAAAAAAAAAAAAATCCTACGGCCTTCATGACCCCCAGCAGGTGATCTTTCTCCTTTTCCCTTCCCCCCCCACCCCCCCACCCCCCTCCCTCCCACACCCACCCTGGATGATTGTTTTTAGCATGGCAAATGGACTTTGTTCCGTCGCCGCACCCACGTAGGTGTCCTTTCTGAACTAACGTCGGCAGATCTTCATATGGTTCTTGTGTGCCGCTTGATGGCGTGCCGCACGTTCCTTGGTGATGTGGTCACTGTACCTGGTGTTCAGCGTCTTCACACGGCGACAACACCTCGTTCCCATGGCTTGGGTCCTGTCCTGTGGCATGCCGTTGGAACGGAGGTTCTGGATTGTATGGCCCGATGCAGAGGTCAGGATAGAATAAGTAAAAAAAAAAAAAAAAAATCCTACGGCCTTCATGACCCAGCAGGTGATGACCCTTTCTCCCCGTCAGGGAGACATTGTTGCCCTGGTGTGTCCCCCCCCCCCCCCTGTGTCCCAGGACCCACCCTGGATGATTGTTTTGTCAGGGCAAATTGTTGGCCTTGTGTGTCGCGCACCCACGTTGGTGTCCTTTCTGAACTGACGTCGGCAGATCTTCATATGGTCCTGTGTGCCGCTTGATGGCGTGCCACACTGTTCCTTGGTGATGTGGTCACTGTACCTGGTTGTTCAGCGTCTTCACACGGCGACAACACCTCGTTCCCATGGCTTGGGTCCATCTGTCCAGATCCGCTGTGAGGGTCCGTGTCTGGCATGCGGACAGGGAGATGGAACGGAGCAGTGCAGGCAGAGGTTGGACTCTGTGTGTCAGGAGACATTGTTGACTGTGTGTGTCAGGACACATTGTTGATCGTGTCTGTCAGGACACATTGCTGATCCTGTGTGTCAGGACACATTGTTGGCCCTGTGTGTCAGGAGACATTGTTGGCCCTGTGTGTCAGGACACATTGTTGACCCTGTGTGCCAGGACACATTGTTGGCCCTGTGTGTCAGGAGACATTGTTGGCCCTGTGTGTCAGGACACATTGCTGACCCTGTGTGCCAGGACACATTGCTGACCCTGTGTGTCAGGAGAAATTGTTGATGCTGTGTGCCAGGACACATTGCTGACCCTGTGTGCCATGACACATCGCTGACCCTGTGTGTCAGGACACATTGCTGACCCTGTGTGTCAGGACACATTGCTGACCCTGTGTGTCAGGACACATTGTTTGGCCCTGTGTGTCAGGAGACATTGTTGACAGTGTGTGTCAGGGCACATTGTTGGCCCTGTGTGTCAGGAGACATTGTTGACCCTGTGTGTCAGGGCACGTTGTTGGTGTGTGTGTGTCAGGGCACGTTGTTGACCCTGTGTGTCAGGACACATTGTTGGCCCTGTGTGTCAGGAGACATTGTTGGCCCTGTGTGTCAGGGCACATTGTTGACAGTGTGTGTCAGGGCACATTGTTGGCCCTGTGTGTCAGGACACGTTGTTGGCCCTGTGTGTCAGGAGACATTGTTGACCCTGTGTGCCAGGAGACATTGTTGACCCTGTGTGTCAGGGCACATTGTTGACAGTGTGTGTCAGGGCACGTTGTTGACAGTGTGTGTCAGGGCACATTGTTGGCCCTGTGTGTCAGGGCACATTGTTGGCCCTGTGTGTCAGGAGATATTCTTGACCCTGTGTGTGTGTGTGTGTGTGTGTGGACACATTGTTGACCCTGTGTATGTGTGTGTGTGTGTGTCAGGACACATTGTTGACCATGTGTGTGTGTGTGTGTGTGTGTGTGTGTGTGTGTGTGTGTGTGTGAGGACACATTGTTGGCCATGTGTGTGTGTGTGTGTCTCAGGACACATTGTGTGCCCTGTGTGTCAGGACACATTGTTGGCCCTGTGTGTCAGGACACATTGTTGGCCCTGTGTGTCAGGAGACATTGTTGACCCTCCATGCCGGTGTCAATGAGGACAGTTAGAATGAACCTTGTGAGCGAACAGAGGGTGGGTGGGGGGGGGGGGAGGAGGAGGGGGGTGTGTGTGGTGGCGTTGTACTCCGGCTTATACAGCTCCTGGACAGTGAATTTCTTTCTTTTTTTGAAATCACCGTGACAATGAACCCGAGCAAAGAAGAAACAAAACGGCGGGCGGACTGGCGGAGTGGTTAGAGCCTTGGGCCATCCATTTCAGGGAGTGGGGGTTCCAAACCAGGCAGCGCATGATGAAGTGGGTAGTAGGAACATCCTCCCCCCACCCCCCCACCCCCCCCCCCCACCCCCGTCTGTTCTCCACCCCCCACCCTCACCTCCTCTTCCCACGATTTCCAGCGACACAAGACCCACTTCGATCCTTCTTTTCGTCGGCACCTTCGCCCCCTTCTTCACCTTCCTGCTCCTACAACTTCTCCAGCCCGTCCATGTTCCAGTCTTAAGGCCGAGGATTGCGCGCCCCGCGCGTGCACACACGCACGCACACACACACACACACACACACACACACACACACACACACACGCACGCACGCACTCACACATTTTGCCCCGCCATTAAACGGTCACTGCCTGGTTAGGCAGGTCAGCCGTTTTGCGGTCCATTAGTCGTTCGTTCAACAAGGTACAACAACATCTTTAGCGGCTTGTCCAATCAGCTTTGTGCTCTGTCTGTCACACTGAATGCACGGGCCTGTCACAGCGTGAGTAACGTGCTGAGGTGGGAGCATTGCTCTTCTGCCCCTTTGTCACTCTACAAATGGATACTCTCCAGACCCAGGGATTTGGAGTTGGCTGAAGGGGGACGGAGTGAGGGGTGGGGGTGGGTGGGGGGTGGGGGGGGGGGGGGGCCGCCGGGGGTGGGTGGGGGGATAGTGTGAGGAGGAGTGAAGAGGCCCGGAGACACAGACAGGACAAAAAAAGAAGACAACAGAGGATACTGCTGTTGTTGTTGATGTTGATGCTCTCTCTCTGTGTGTGTGTGTGTGTGTGTGTGTGTGTGTGTGTGTGTGTGAGAGAGAGAGAGAGAGAGAGAGAGAGAGAGGAGGGGAGGGAGGTTAGGATGCATAAGGTTCAACTGCGTTTTCTACAAAGAAACTGAAAACGCTTGGCAGATGGTAAGTGACAACATGGGTATGTGATCCACAGTTATGTCATAGTCTCCCTCAGCAACTGCCTACTGTACATAACCTTACTTCGTTAACAATAGATCCACTTCTGCACCTCACGTCAGCAGCGTTGTGCTGTTCCATATCTTTTGATCTCCCTTGCATCCTTGAATGGATCCTCGAGCATAGGCTCAAAGACTGTCCCCTACATTTTTTATACTGTTCGCATAATGCTTTTTAGTTTTTTCGGCAACTTTTTTTCCTCTCCACACTTTCGTTTTCTTTCATTTGCTATCCTTCTCTGGCTGCTTTTGGGGGTGCTGCTGGATTCTTTTTTGAACCCTTGGTGGTGAGAACACCACAGAATTATGGACTGTGGTGTGTCTCTATTTGACGCCAGGAGGGCAAATGTGTCTCCCTGATGAGTCCGATCCAGCGAACGAAAGGTCTAGGAGCAGGCAGTACAAATAGATCTGCCTTTGAGAGGCATTACGATGGTTCTCTCAAGCAGCTAGTGAAGGGTTTCTAATTATTTATATAATATATCTTCCCCCATTTTCTTCAACTTCAATTTTTTTCCCCCTAAAAATTCAAATCTTTACAAAGTCATTACTATATTTACTGAAGAATTGTTGGCCTGCGCTTGTTTTCCCCCACTACTTATTTGTTCAGCATTATATATATATATATATATTTTTTTTTTTTTTTTGAGAGAGATTTTTAAAATAAATCTTTCATGACATGTAAAGGCTTAGGGAGCATCAGCGAGAAGTGGTTCAGTGGTCCGCGGTTCGTGTCTTGAATGGGATGTGCAAATGAAACGGTTTCACAGAATTCAAACTGACCATTCCTGCAATCGACAGTCAGTCTGTCCGTGCCCGTTTCAAACAACTTGTAACCGAATTTATTTCGTGCGTTCCATTGTTTTCCCAGAACAATACAGATCCAGAACCACACTACACAGGAACGACGTGTACACGACCAGGGGAAAATCATTTAAATATATTTTTTTGCCTGTATAGAAAGCTACAAATGTCGTAAACAGTAATTCCCCAGTGCTCGTGTTCAGTTAATGCAGCTTTGATAATGTTACAGAACGGATCCCGGAATCGTTCTTTGATCCGAATCGGCACCCAAACTGAATTGAATTCGCCCCTGGGCCGCAGTCGATCTTTCCACCAAGTTTCGTTCAAAATCTGTCCAGTACCTTTGCTAAATTTTGCTGACAGACAAGCAGCCCAACATGCATTCGAACAGACAAGCAGAGAAGTAAACGGATGCGACTTAAAAAAGAAAAAAACTTAACTATTGCATCGGCAGAATAACAAGTTGCCCGTTGTTGCGGAAGGCAGTTTTTGTCTCCCTTTGAACATAACTATTGCATTGGCGGAGTAAGAAAGTTGCCCGTTGTTGTGGAAGGCAGTTTTGTTCCCCTTTTCACCGAGACGATCTCTGATGTTATGTGCCTGTAGAGGTAACGATCATCAGTCATCTTCAGTAGTGTTAACCGTGATGTAATATGCGTTTGTTTTTCTTTTTGAATGGACATACACAGCGTTGTACATCTTCCGGATACTCCAGAGAGAGAGAGGAAAGAAAGAGAGAGAGAGAGAGAGAGAGAGAGAGAGAGAGAGAGAGAGAGAGAGAGAGAACAGGGGAGAGGGGAGGAGGGGGAGAGAAAAAAACACACACACACACACACACACACACACACACACAGAGGACCCCCCCCCCCCCCCCCCCCCTACGCACGTACGCACGCACACACACACACACACACACACACACACACACACACACACACACACACACACACACACACACTCACTCACACACACACACACACACACACACACACACACACACACACACACACACACACACACACACACACACATTTCAGTCACAAATGGTGTCCATATTCTCAACAAATCTCCTGGATAACATACTTACATGAATACTACTTTGCATGCAAACGTAAATACAACAATGATCACCTTCATCATCATTGTCTTTGATGATCATTCAAAAAAAAAAAAAGTCTTCATAGTTTCACACGTCAGACAAACAAATATGCACGGTCAAATTTATAGAAAAATATGAGAGAGAGAGAGAGAGAGAGAGAGAGAGAGAGAGAGAGAGAGAGAGAGAGAGATTATTGATTTGTTTCAAACACAAGAGTGATGAAATTGAATGATCTTAACAGTAATTAATTCACACATCCCCGCAAAAAAAATGCTCAGGTTCTAGGCCCCTTTGTGAGGCGTGGTCGCTCTGATGTTCGGAAGCTTCTGCTAATCGAAATTCCCCAGAGCAGCTATGTCAGGTCAGAATCGCTTCAGATTCCAATGTCATGGTTTCTGTCCCTTTTCCACCTATGACCCGCCGTTTGGAACTCTCTCTCCCTTTCCGTATCAGGCATTCTACTCTGTTCCCTCCTGTAAGTTTGAAGTCAACCTATTTGTTTCGACAGCGAAATTTTTAGAACACCAGTTTGTGTATACGAATAAATGAATGAATAAATACCTCATCTCTCCAATTCATCAGTCTTCTCCCTTCTTGCTGTAGTCTTATTGCACTACCAGAAATGCTGGGAAGTTCTCTCTCTCTCTCCTCTCTCTCTCTCTCTCTCTCTCTCTCTCTCTCTCTCTTCTTTCTCCCTTTTCCCCTCCCTGTCTCCCCCCCCCCTCTCTCTCTCCCCTTCCCTCTCTCTCTCTCTCTTATTTTTCTATGAATCTCTCTCTCCGTCACATACACACACAGGCGCACACGAACGCACGCACGCATGCGCGCGCGCGCGCACACACACACACACACATATAAACACACAAACACACACACACACGCACACACACACACTCACACTCACACACACACACACACACACACACACACACACGCGCGCGCGCGCGCGCGCGCACACACACACACACACTCTCACGCACACACACACACACACACACACACACACACACACACACACACACACACACACACACACACACACACGCCTGCGCACCAGGACAGAAACCACTCAGTCGAGTTTCATCAACCGCTTCATAGATTCGTCGCTGAACACGCCCAAATTTTCTTGTCCGACACTTCAGGTGTCTGTATCCCTGAGGCCTGGTTGACGCTGGGATATATTATGAAAGGAAGCGTAAAGTACAGTACAGGCCACATCATGTCGTGTCTGGATAGAAGAAACACCATAGCATCATCTGTAGCATCCTCATGGATCGTCGCACAAAAGTCTGGCCTTCGTCATGCCCTGCTCTCGGGGTTTCCTCATCAACTTGATGCCCGTGGTGAGTTTTCTTGTCAAAGTCGCCGAGATGGGCAGGGTCTTGGGGGGGACTGCAGTTAGATGACAGTAATGTTCCCTTCGGAGGGAGGGAGCACTCGTGCTCGCAGGCTCCGCGACTAAGCCGTTGTCGTCGTCAGCAGGGGGCCGGCTCGGCAGGTGGTGTCCTTCGCCTGTTGAATCACACCACTGAACTCCACCGATCGAAGTTGACTCAGCTGTGGTAGTGGCGGGCTGGCCTGCCTCATGACGACTCGGGTTGTGGACTGCTCCCTGCTGGGACTGGACTGCCCGTGCAGGGGGGCTTCCATCAAGCCAGACACGGGTGTGGCTGTAGACGGTAAACCGGAACGAGCGGAGCGAGAGAAATACTTCAGGGGAGACGAACACGGAAGATTAACCGGAATAGAAAAACCCCCCCCCCCCCCCCCCCCAAAAAAAAAAAAAAAAAAAAAAAGAAAAAAAAGAAACTCGACAACAAAATTTTTCAGATTTCTCCAAACCGACAAGCAATTATACACCCACCCCCCCCACCCCCACCCCCCTCCATCCCACCCGTCTGCATCAGTCCAAGTATGGCAGTAAGCGTGAAGTGAAGGAATGTGTGAAACGCACGCAGGCCAAGGGCCGGAGGGAGCGGGAGGTCATTGTTGGCCAGATGGACAGATGTTTCAGCTTGGCTGGCTGTGCGGTAACCCGGGGATGAACGGGTATGGCACTGCTGCACTGATCGGGGGGCGGGGGGGGGGGGGGGGGAGGGATATGATGACAGCATGAAGCAGGGGTTGGAGAATTCAAAGAATGAACGGTGAAAAACAGGCACAAAAAGAGGAAGAGAAGAAGAAGAAGAAGAAGAAAGAAAATGCAGAAGAAAAAGCAAGGTGATTAGAGAACAGTTGGGGGAGAGTGACACACACACACACACACACACACACACACACACACACACACACACACACACACACACACACACAGAAAGAGAGAGAGACAGACAGACAGAGAGACAGGCACAGAGCGTGTGCGTGAGAGAGCGAGAGAGAGAGAGAGAGAGAGAGAGAGAGAGAGAGAGAGAGAGAGAGAGGAAGAAAGAAGAAGAAAGAGAAAGAGAAAGAGGAGAAGAATAAAGGGGTGGGGGGTAAAGGACTTTGAGGACAAGGAAAAGAAAACAGAGAGGAGAGAAAGAAGGTGGGAGGGGGGGAGGAGGGAGGAGGAGGGGGATAAAGAACTGCAGGGCGAGTTAAAACGAAGAGGGAGGTTACGTTTATGGGGAAGGGGGAGGGGGGGGGGGGCGAGGGACGGGGGGGGGAGAGGTAAGGGGTAAGCGCGGGAGTCAAGAAAAAGAAAAAGGAAAAGAAAAGAAAAAAGAAGGCTACCATAGAGGGAGTTTACAGGTGGAAGAAAAAGAAAAAAAGACGATGAAAAGAGGACAGCTAAGGACTTAAGTTTTCAGAGGGTAATGGTAAACGATTCGTTGGACCCCGTCCCTTTGCATACCTTGATTATGGCACTTCCTTTCCCACATCATTCTCCCCAACACAGTTTGCCCACTTTCCTTCTCCTGAATCCTTCTTCCCTCTTTCCCTCTCTTTCCCCCCCCCCCCCCCCCCCCCCCCCCCCCTTTTTTTTCTCGCTTCTCCCCCCCCCCCCCCCCCCCCCCCCCCCCCCCCCCCCGTTTCTCGCTTCTCTCTGTCTATTTCCTCCCTCTCTTCCCTCCGTCCCCCCCCCCCCCTCAACTCTTTTCCCTTCCCCAATCTCTGTCTCGCTTTCCTACTATATCTTTCCTATTTCATTGACTCCATTTCTCTCGTGCTTCGTTCTCTGTCCCACCCCTACTGTCTGTCTGTGTCTGTCTGTCTCTGTCTTTCTCTGTCTCTGTCTGTCCCTCTCTCTCTCATTAGTTTATGTGCTCATCATTCATACCTCCGATGTGCATAGGTCAGACACACACACACACACACACACACACACACACACACACACACACACACACACACACACACACACACACACACACACACACACACACACACACACACACACACACACAGTTAAAGACAGTTAAAACCCCCAAAACGGAGCCTCCACATCAGGATCGAGACCTAATGGGCGGAGGGAGATTTAAACCTCAGGTTCCTTACTTCTTACTGCAAACGGACTTTCGCTTTGTTTGGCTAAGCCCAACTCTTCAAGCCGAACCGCGTTTCATGTGGTGATGATTTTTTGGACTTAGACTCGGGCTGGGAGCGCTGGTGCGCAAAGGTACTACAGGGCTTGTTGTGCTAAGCGATCGTGGTCTGGAACCAGCCCCGTCACCGCCGCCGTGTGCATTATTGGGGTTCCAGAGCACCGCGTGCTCAGGTGCGCTAAGCTGATCCCTGTCTAAACAGTCCACTGGTATGGTCGAGTCAAACCAGAGTCACTGTTGTCTTTTGCTGACCTAGGGGGTCTGAAAGCGAGGATGTCGTTTGACGTTCTGGTTGTTTGCTGGGGATCTTGGGATGTGTGTGTGTGTGTGTGTGTGTGTGTGTGTGTGTGTGTGTGTGTGTGTGTGTGTGTGAGAGAGAGAGAGAGAGAGAGAGAGAGAGAGAGTGTGTGTGTGTACCTCCGTCAGGACAGTTTTGTTCACACCCCTGTTGGGATCAAACTCGTTCTATACAAGAACACATTAGCAGTGTGTGTCGCTCATCTTTTTCATTTTTTTTTTTTAGCTTAGACGTCTAGCATCCTTTAGATAACTTTCGTCGGATTAATGGGCATCATCATGGCCTCATTAACACCCATCATCATTGCCTCAATTAACACCCATCATCATTGCCTCAATTAACACCCATCATCATTGCCTCAATTAACACCCATCATCATTGCCTTAATCAACACCCTTCATCATTGCCTTAATTACACCCATCATTCATTGCCTCAGTTAAACACCCATCATTATTGCTTCAATTAACACCCATCATCATTGCCTCAATTCACACCCATCATCATTGCCTCAATTAACACCCCTTTATCATTGCCTCAATAACACCCATCATCATTGCCTCAATTAACACCCATCATCATGGCCTCAATGAACACCCATCATCATGGCCTCAATTAAAACCCATCATCATTGCCTCAACTAACACCCATCATCATGGCCTCAATTAACACCCATCATCATGTCCTCAGTTAACACCCATCATCATTGCCTCAACTAACACCCATCATCATTGCCTCAACTAACACCCATCATCATTGCCTCAATTAACACCCATCATCATGTCCTCAATTAACACCCATCATCATGGCCTCAACTAACACCCATCATCATTGCCTCAACTAAACACCCATCATCATTGCCTCAATTAACACCCATCATCATGTCCTCAATTAACACCATCATATTGCCTCAATGAACACCCATCATCATGGCCTCAATAAAAACCCATCATCATTGCCTCAACTAACACCCATCATCATTGCCTCAATTAACACCCATCATCATGCCTCAGTTAACACCCATCATCATGGCCTCAATTAACACCCATCATCATTGCCCTCAATAACACCCATCATCATCATTGCCTCAATTAACACCCATCATCATGTCCTCAGTTAACACCCATCATTATTGCCTCAATTAACACCCATCATCATGGCCTCAATTAAAACCCATCATCATTGCCTCAATTAACACCCATCATCATGTCCTCAGTTAACACCCATCATCATGGCCTCAACTAACACCCATCATCATTGCCTCAAATAACACCCATCATCATTGCCTCAATTAACACCCATCATCATGTCCTCAGTTAACACCCATCATCATTGCCTCAATGAACACCCATCATCATTGCCTCAATTAACACCCATCATCATTGCCTCAATTGCCTCAAACACCCATCATCATTGCCTCAATTAACACCCATCATCATTGCCTCAATTAACACCCATCATCATGGCCTCAATAACACCATCATCATTGCCTCATAACACCCATCATCATTGCCTCAATTAACACCCTTCATCATGGCCTCAATTAACACCCATCATCATGGCCTCAATTGACACCCAGGCTGGATTAACACCCAGCAGCCCAGTTTTTTTCGTGGTCCTCCTACACAACAAATTAACTGTCTGCAATGATTCAAAATAGTGTCGCAAGACTCGTATTTTAAAAAAAAAAAAAAAAAAAAAATGGAGAGCGCATGAAACTGCCGTCAAAAGATCTCCACTGGCTGCCTGTCTGAGTTCGTAG
>JADBJO010002078.1:50000-60000 GCA_016801955.1 Conus betulinus
GGGAGGACAATGCCATGACTGGACTGGGAGGACAATGCCGTGACTGGGAGGACAATGCCGTGACTGGGAGGACAATGCCATGACTGGGAGGACAATGCCATGACTGGGAGGACAATGCCGTGACCATGACTGGGAGGATGCAATGCCGTGACTGGGAGGACAATGACTGGGAGGACAATGCCATGACTGGGAGGACAATGCCGTGCCATGACTGGCAGGACAATGCCGTGACTGGACAATGCCGTGACTGGGAGGACAATGCCATGACTGGGAGGACGTGCCATGACTGGAGGACAATGCCGTGACTGGGAGGACAATGCATGACTGACTGGGAGGACAATGCCATGACTGGGAGGACAATGCCATGACTGGGAGGACAATGGCGTGCCATGACTGGGAGGACAATGGGATGACATGACTGGGATGACAATGCCATGACTGGGAGGACAATGCCATGACTGGGAGGACAATGCCGTGACTGGGAGGACAATGCCATGACTGGGAGGACAATGCCATGACTGGGGGACAATGCCATGACTGGGAGGACAATGCCATGGCGTGACCATGACAATGCCATGACTGGGAGACAATGCCATGACTGACTGGGAGGACAATGCCATGACTGGGAGGACAATGCCGTGACTGGGAGGACAATGCCATGACTGGCAGGACAATGCCATGACTGGGAGGACAATGCCATGACATGACTGGGGAGGACAATGCCATGACTGGGAGGACAATGCGAGGACAATGCCATGACTGGGAGGACAATGCCATGACTGGGAGGACAATGCCATGACTGGGAGGACAATGCCATGACTGGGAGGACAATGCCATGACTGGGAGGACAATGCCGTGCCATGACTGGGACTGGGAGGACAATGGCGTGCCATGACTGGGAGGACAATGCCATGACTGGGAGGACAATGCTATGACTGGGAGGACAATGCCGTGACTGGGAGGACAATGCCATGCGTGGCCATGACTGACTGACTGGAGGACAATGCCATGACTGGGAGGACAACATGATGACAATGCCATGACTGGGAGGACAATGCCGTGACTGGGAGGACAATGCCGTGCCATGACTGGGAGGGACAATGCCATGACTGGGGAGGACAATGCCATGACTGGGAGGACAATGCCATGACTGGGAGGACAATGCCATGACTGGCAGGACAATGCCGTGGAGAGGACAATGCCGTGACTGGGAGGACAATGCCATGACTCGGAGGACAATGCCGTGGCATGACTGGACTAGACCCCTGGGGCCCCAGAAGACTGCACGACTAACAAGCACCCCCCCCCCCATCCCCCCCCCCCCCCCCCCCCCCCCCCCCCCGCGGTCACTGCCCTATCTTTCCATCTCCTGGGGTGGAACTAAGCAGCAAACTGCCCCGCTGCTACGCGTACACGGCAGTTGAGCATTCCAGACCCAGCGTCTGTCAACACGTCTCACAATCCCGTGCACACAGGTGCAGACCCCAATACCTCTGTGCAGCGAGTCCGCACTGCTGTAGAAAAATCCCTCCTCCCCCCCCCCCCCCCCCCCCCTCCCCCCGCGTTAGCCTCTCCTCACCACAGGAAAAAGATGATGACGTGGTTTGGCCACGTGTTTACGTCACAACTCCGTTGCCTGAATCCTGATGATGGTAAGGTATGGGTTGTGGAGGGCGGGGGACAGAGAGGCCGACAGAGGAAGAGCTGGTCTGGCAACTCCAAGGACTACACAGACCTGGCTGCCCACAGGAGGCGGATTTACGAGACAGGCGGCTGTCAAGTCCGGCAGTTCCGTATCCGCCCTTGGTCTCTCTCTCTGTCTGTCTGTCACCCCTCTGTCTGTCTGTCTCCACTCTCTCTCTCTCTCCCTCTCTCTCTCTCTCCTCTCTCTCTCTCTCCTCTCTCAGTACGATCTTGTGCCCTGCAAGCTTAGTGAGTTGTGTGATGTCTATCTCTGTGTCTCTTTTCTTTGTCTCTCTGTCTGTCTGTCTGACTCTGGCCTGTCCTCTCTCTCATCTGACATACTGCTGTCTGTCTGTTTGTGAGTAGATCCCGACCCATCCGGACATACTGCTGTCTGTTAGTTTGGTGAGTAGATCCCGACCTCTCCGGACATACTGCTGTCTGTAAGTTTGGTGAGTAGATCCCGACCCATCCGGACATACTGCTGTCTGTTAGTTTTGGTGAGTAGATCATTGACCCATCCTGACATACTGTCTGTTAGTTTGGTTCGTAATTCCCGACCCATCCGCCATACTGCTGCCGGTAAGTTTGGTGACTAGTTCCCGACCCATCAAGACATACTGATGTCTGTAAGTTTGGTGACTAGTTCCCGACCCATCTAGCCATACTGTTGTCTGTAAGTTTGGTGAGTAATTCCCGACCCATTCCGACATACTGCTGTCTGTAAGTTTGGTGGGCGAGTTCCCGACCGTCAGCAACCGATCTGGGGGCCCGAGTGTTCACTTGGCATCAAGACACCGTGACCCCCTCTGCAGCAAAGTGTACCTTGTGGCACGGTGGCCATCACGCGGACTGACGGCCGGAAGGTGACCGCTCCAACCCCCACCAGAAAGGTCAGTTACTAGTGGTCATTGACAGGCCCAGACCCTCTCCTGCCCACATGCCCCTGGAGAAGGCCATGGACCGTACCTGCAAAGCTGGGCCCTGCACGGGCGAGTCTTTGAGAACGGGTAGTTTTCCCTCACAGCATTGCAGACGCCCTCATCTTTAGGACCGGTTCACGTCCTGACGAGACAGGATCTGTTGCCTACAGCCGTGCGAGGCAGTCCTAAACTGCAGAGGTCTTTTCCGGCATCTTCCGCCATTGTGCTGATTCTCACCGATCTTCCGGAAGTAAGGGAAAATTGCGCAGTGTCCGTTCTGTCCACGTGACCCAGGTTGGACTGCTCCTTCCTGGCGACGTCAAGCGGTGAGTTTACGTCAGACCTCTCTCAGACCTAGGCAGGTTCATCTTTTTTTCTTTTTTTTTTTTTTTTTTTTTTTTTTTTTAACTGGAGTGGATTCAATGGGTGGTCCCATCCGGCAGAAAGAAGGTTCACTCCATCAGGCTCCACATCCGAGCCATTGCCGTTGCCAGTAAGGCCACCGAGGCTGGCACGCTCTGAATTCTGAAGGTCACAAGAGCCACGCAGCAGCAGTGCAGACTGTCCTCTAACGAGCGGCCTTCAAGCAGCTGACATTCTCGGCTCCTTTTGAACTGCTGCAAATCTTAACGTGGCGGCGTGGCGGAAACGAGAGGCGTGAATATCATGCCACTGGTGCGTAAAAATAAAAAAAAAAAAAAAAGGAGCCAAGGGAGAGAACAAGTCAAGCCGTGTATTATCAACCCCGTTCACAGTATTAAAGCTGAAACAGGAACGAAAGACAGAACACGGTGAGAATCCCCTGCGATCCCTGAAGCCCGCCCCCCCCCCCTTCCCCACCCCTTAGAACCCTCCAACCCCTCCCCTCCTCAGACCTCAAAGAATGGCATGGATTTTTCCTCTTTTACCTTCTCGGGGGATGTCAGCAGACGGAGGGTGGGAAAGGAAATCATTGGCACGGAACCCTTCCCGTTTTTTTTTTTTTTTTTTTTTTTTTTTTTTTTTCCTAAGCCAGGTTTACAACCGTCCGAACACGATCATAAAAGTCCGCGGACATAAATCATGGACAGTCAGATTGGCAACCCCCTCCCCACCCCCCTCCCCCTTCCCTTCCCTCCTCCGCCACCCTACCCTGACCTAAGGCGGGAATGTTTAGTCTAAAGCATGACAACAGAGACGCAGGCGCCATAAAAAGTTTAGGTTTAAGTCCGCAGGGGCAGTGTGAACTGTCAGACGTTCAGGCGTATCCAGGGCACGGTATGATGCAAGGCGGAACCTACCGTTCTTCTTTCCGCGCGCCTTTAACTGTCCCTGAGCTGAATCAGGTCCCTATGGGTACCGCGGAGTGGACAGACAGCGTTGTCAAGCCGAAAAAATCCCACCCGACGAATGGGTTCGAACGTAAGGCCATCGGTTCCGCATGCAAACACTGTAATCATGTGACTTAAGGCTCCTCTGCGACTACCATACAAACCACACAGACCCGACGACAAGCAAACGGCGCTTGGTCACGAGGGGAAGTTCATGTCTGTCTGCCTATGCTGGGACTAGCTGCCGACAGTGGTTTATAGATCTTTATGTTCTGGGTGTCGGGTGTTCTGGCTATGCTGGGACTAGCTGCCGACAGTGTTTATAGATCTTATGTTCTGGGTATCAGTCTTCTGCCTATGCTCTGCCGACAGTGGCTATAGATCTTATATTCTGGGTGTCACGTGTTCTGCCTGTGCTGAAACCAGCTGCCGACAGTGGTTATAGATATTAAATCTCTATATTCTGCCGGGTGTCACTGGGTGTTCTGCCTATGCTGAAACCAGCTGCCGACAGTGGGTATAGATCTTATATTCTGGGGGTACGTGTTTCTGCCTATGGAAACCACTGCCGACAGTGGCTATAGATCTTATATTCTGGGTGTCAGGTGCTCTGCCTGTGCTGAAACCAGCTGCCGACAGTGGCTATAGATCTTATGTTCTGGTGCAGGTGTGGACAGCCCGCCTAGAGCATCAGCGAAAGGGTAAAAGACAGGAGCCGAATTCATTGACATCGATAACATCTTCACTGATGTACATGATCGATCCAAAGATGAACATCGTCTCTCTGCTCTGCTACGATACTATAAAGGCACACAGGAAAGCACCGATAGTTCCAGTCAGTTCGTCAAAAAAAAAAAAAAAAAAAAAATCCAGGGGAGGCAGTCGCATTTACAGACAAAAAGAGTTATGTCCCATGCTTTTTTACAACTGTACTGTTATGACTAGATGGATTTCGCATTCCGTTAAGATACGTTACCTCACAGATGTTTATCAGTTTTTGTGACAGTAACTTTAGAAGACAATTTCGTAACACTTTTCGTTCAACGGATCCTCAGTGCGTCGTTTGGATCCGCGCTGAAATGAATGGGTTTGTGCGTGCAACGCGTTTCCATTTTCCAGCAAGTTTCGTTGAAACTGGTGAATGGTTTTTGCGTGATCTGGCTAATGGGCGACCAAAACAAACCAGGGGACACGTGTGAAAATATCGCGTTCTTGGTGAGAGAAATTTACCACGAAAAAAAGAAGAAACTGTTGTAAGAGTATTCTAGTGGGGCACAGGAACATTTAGAAAAAAAAAAAAAAAAAAAAAAAAAAAAAAAAACCCACTGACTTGCTACCGAAATTAGACAGATATGGACTACAACTCCCCGTTCCGTACCCAACATCTCTCTAAGTTTTCGAACATCTCCAAATTTTTTTTTTTTTTTTTTTTTTTAATGCATAGATGGATTTTGAAGACGTGCCAGCCCCCGACTTGGTCTCCTACGGTCGGCTGGGCTATAAACTACTTGAGCTGATTCTAAAAATTTCAAAGATTTTCTTTGACGACTTGCAAAGAGAGCGCTACAAGCGAGCACAACAAGCTGATATACCCCAGGGAAAAAAAAAAAAGAAAATCTCAAAGGCTGGGAGTCCTAGGCTGTAAAATAATAATAATAAAATAAAAAAAGCGCCCTCTCCTTCCTCCTTCCTTCCCTCCCCCCCCCCCCCCCCCCCCCCCCCTACTACTACTCTCGCTACTACTACTCTCGCTACAGTCCAGTGCGCATACGGCCAAGGGGAGTCACTCCATTGAACAGTAACGCGCTTTGAGGCCCGGCAGACAGAGCTGCCAAATCTTCCCTGCTTAATCGCTAAGCTGGAGCCGTCCCGCACCCACCTCTAACTAAGTCAGAAGATCGACTGACCCGTGCTTTCTCTCTCTCTCTCTGTTCCGGGCGGTCACACCTTGTGACGCGGTTTGTTTCGCAGTGCTTGAGTGCGGGGCTGGTTTCGCTGCGTAAGGTAATTCCAACTCTCTGTCTCTGTCTGTTTCTCTGTGTCTGTCTGTCCGTCTGTCTGTCTGTCGTGTCTGTCTGTCTGTCTGTCTGTCTGTCTGTCTCTCTCTCTCTGCCTCTCTGTCTCTCTCCTCTCTCCCTGTCTGTCTCCCCCTGTCTGTCTGTCTCCCTTTGTCTTTCTGTCTCCCCCTGTCTGTCTGTCTGTCTGTCTGTCTGTCTGTCTCTCTCTCTCTCTCTCTCTCTCTCTCTCTCTCTCTCTCTCTCTCTCTCTCTCTTTCACGTTTCAGCAGACGCTAATCTGATCAATCCACTTGGGGAAAATGAAGTTTCTTTTCGTTCTTTTTTGTCCAGAATGACGAGAGGTTGGCGAGTCCTCCGAAGTGCTTTTAGACACCCTCGTTTCTTCAAATAGTGTTGATAAAGGCATCGTCAAATGTTAGGGAGGGGGAGGGGGAGAGAAAAATACTGAGAAATGTGAGATCTGTCATCATACAAGATTTGTATCAATGGACTGTGTCGTTTTTGCACTTCGTCTACCCTTTACTAAAGGGTCTATGGCTTTCATAAAAAGAAAAAAAATATATGAATTTGCATTTCAATAGATGCTGCTGGGAAAAAAAAAACAGAATCACGGACAAGGAAGTTCTGTAGAAATGGAGAGAAAAAAAAAAAAAAAAAAAAAAACCCCAGCAGCAGATAAAGAACCGTGTGACATCTTTTAAGGGAAGAACGCAGGAAAAAAGAAAATGCAAAAGATCGGGTAGGCTTTGGTTGGAAACGGACTCTGTGTTGTCTGGAATTTAATGACTGATACTTGAATTTCCGCAGGTTTACTTTTCCCCTAATGTAGGAGATCAGAGAGAGAGAGAGAGAGAGAGAGAGAGAGAGAGAGAGAGAGAGAGAGACAGACAGAGACAGAGACAGAGAAAAAGAGGCAGAGAGAGAGAGAGAGGCAGAGAGGGAGAGAGAGAGAGAGACAGACAGAGACAGAGACAGAGAGCAGAGAGAGAAAGAGAGGCAGAGAGAGAGAGTGAGAGAGAGAGAGAGAGAGAGATTTCGTATGGTTTAATTCGGATTCTTCGGATGAGAGAGAGAGAGAGAGAGAGAGAGAGAGAGAGAGAGAGAGAGAGAGAGAGAGCGTGCGCACATAAATGAAATGTTCTACTTCGGGGGCCAGCATTAGTTGGTATTCCCAGCGAAGCCTAAATTTTGTCCTGCGCAGAATTAGACCGGCACAGAAAAATGGTATTTTTTTACGCTGATGTGACACACATATCCTTTCTGCAATGAATGCAGCGAGTCCATTATTGGTCGCAGGACTGCATGAGGAGTGGACAGCATTTTCTCTTCCCACAATTGTAGTGTCGGGCAGCTTTTCATGAGAAAAAATTGGTTTTGACTATTTGAGGTTCAAAGGGGCTTTTAAGTGGAACAAGATCCGACCACCCATCTCTCTCTCTCTCTCTCTCTCTCTCTCTCTCTCTCTCTCTCTCTCTCTCTCTGTGTCTGCAAGGCCTACTAATGGCTCGTATATATGTGTGTGTGTGTGTGTGTGTTGTGTGTGTGTGTGTGTGTGTGTGTGTGTGTGTGTGTATCGGAGAGAGAGAGAGAGAGAGTGTGCACAAGGCCATACGAATGGGCTTCGTATGTGTGTGTGTGTGTGTGTGTGTGTGTGTGTGTGTGTGTGTGCGTGCGCGTGTGTGTGTGTGTGTGTGTGTGTGCGTGCGTGTGTGTGTGTGTGTTTGTGTGTGTGTGTGTGTGTGTGTGTGAGAGAGAGAGAGAGAGAGAGAGAGAGTGCGCGCGGACCCCCCAACACGACACTTCAGTAGAAATTGCTGGCAAATGTGTCTTTAGTCAGTGTGTCACTGCTTCCCGCTGGCTTGGTTATTCCCGCTCAGCGTAGCAATATTTTCATTTTTTTTCTACGTGTTCTTTCTTTTTTTTTTTTTTGTTTTTGCTACAGCTATCTATTTTCCAAGCCCTATCCAGACCATGTGTGGTAATTCTAGACTTCAGAGGCTTCCTGTCTAAAACTCACTTTTTGAAAAAAAAAAATCGCCTGTTCGTACATTCCTACCGTCCAAAAGATTCTTTACGTCCGGCAGTAAATGTCATTGAGTCTTACAGATATTGCTTGTTCCGTTTACATTTGAGAATATTTTCAAGATTGTCTGCAAACTGCCGGTACTTTTTTGGATTTGATGGATACGAAAGGAAATTGTTTTTTCATTTTGTTACCATACGCAAACATGTGTCTTTGTTTTGGCATTTGTAGGGTCTTTTGTAGTTCGCTACACTTTGATCTTTTAGGGAAGGAAAACACGCCGGGGAGCATTATGTTTGGACACGAGTAAATAGTGACAGTAGGTGGTCCACAGCACACAAAAAATTGCCTCATTTCGCTGCGTGACGGGACAAGAAGATTTCCGTAGATTTATTTGATCTTTTTCGGATCACGCAAGTCTGTAGAATTCACCACTATAACCGCTTTGACCAAAAGGCGAGAGAGTATGAAGAAAAAATTCTCCTACCCTTTTATTTCATTCTCGATGGAGCGTCACACACACACACACACACACACACACACACACACACACACACACACACACACACACACACACGCCTGAGCGTGCAAACGTGCGCACGTACGTACAGCCAATCCAAAAAAAAAAAAAAAAGTCACCTACCCGAGTTTCCAGTAGGTAATCTTGATATAATCCAGGAATGCATATTCTTCACACAACCACCCCAAGATGACCGAATGACCAAGAATCGTGGTCAGCACCCCATTTCTCCAGTCAGGTCAATCAATGTGAAGTGTTGCTTGGCAGCAGGCCTCGCATTGACGTGGACATTTCTCCAGTGATATCAATCGTTGTCAAAGTGTTGCTTGGCCGACCTGGCTTTGACTAGACAGCTGGATGAGGTGGTCGTCCTTCAAGAATCTGACAAGGATGCTGAATGGCGGGCCGTTGATAGTTCAGAGCATTGTCTGGCATCAGTACACATTACACATCCCGACATCTTCACAAGATCATGCTGGACTTAACAGTACCGAGTAAAAGTCAAGGACCACAAACACTTTGTCTCTGATCGTGTTCTAGTAGGCATGTCTGGTTTCGGTCCCTGGGTGACTGGCTCTTTTATCCAGTGAAGGGATGTTGAAGAGTGTCACCACTGGCCAACGCCTCGCACGTGCAGCATGTGAATGTCACTGTCACTGTCATGGCTTGGCGTCTGAACTGGTTTGGAAACGGGGTCACATTTCCCCGATTCTCCTGCACCTGGTCCTAGGGTCTGAGCGGTGCTCTGATATTCAGACACAGAAGGAAGAGGGTTCACGCGCACAGAACGGGGGACAGGGGGGGGGGGGGGGGGGGGGGGGGGGGGGGGCGTGTACATTGTGGTCACTTTTCCGTGGTCAAGCTTTCACTGTTATCATCGTTATGGTTATTTTTGGTTTAGCGTTTTTTTTTTGCGATTTTTTTTTTTTCGAATGCAAAAGTTGCTGGAAATCAAAACTGGTCCTTGATGTTCTCTGTCGGTAGTGTATTTTATTGCGGTCACTAGGAATGACTTCGACATCTCTATCGGTAGCGTATTTTATTGCGGTCACAAGGAATTAACACGACATCAAACTACACCGATGTGGTAACATTTCTCTCTGGCCTCCTGCACCTCCATAGTAACGCTGCTGGAAGAGGGGCGTACTGCACCGTTGTCTGTCCACCTCGCTGCCTGTTACACCCTCTTCCCCTGCATTGTTCTGTGGAGGGATGAGACTGACAGGACAGTCCCCTGCATTGTTCTGTGGAGGGATGGAGACTGACAGGACAGACAATAGGCCGCATTGTTCTGTGGAGGGATGAAGCACTACTGACAGGACAATAGGCTGCATTGTTCTGTGGAGGGATGAAGGACCATTGTTCTGTGGAGGGATGAAGAAGACTGACAGGACAATAGGTTGCATTGTTCTGTGGAGGGATGGAAACTGACAGGACAGTAGGCTGCATTGTTCTGTGGAGGGATGGAAACTGACAGGACAGTAGGCTGCATTGTTCTGTGGAGGGATGAAGACTGACAGGAC
>JADBJO010002078.1:82500-85000 GCA_016801955.1 Conus betulinus
GCAGTGTGAACCGAAACTGTAACAGACAGATAAGAGTGGAGCCAGCTACGATGAAACATGCGTGCACGTTTATGTTTAATTTTCTTTGTGTCTTGCTTTTATTATACCGGTTGTGCTACAAAAAAATTATCCAGAGGAACAACTTCAGAAGAGCGTGGCGCCAACGCCTGGATATTTGGACTGAAGAGGCCAGCATCCACCAACTCGACCGAGCAGCCTCAAGTTACCATCTTCAGGCTGCCAGCAGGACACTGCCAGCTCCTCCTCTCCCATCTCTCACGTCCCAAACTCTCTCATACTGACCGCTGCCCTTGTGGCACAGAATCCCGGAACTCCCACCCACATCTTCCAGTCCGCCCCTCCTTCCTTTTGAAGCCTGGAGACGCCAGACGTGGCCCAGTCCGGTGGAGGTCCAGGAGAAGCTGTGGGGGACCGCTGGGGTCTCTTCTGCAGACTGCTGACTTCGCTTTACTAACCGGATTGAGGATCTAGCATGGTCGGGAGGGCGAGAGAGAGAGAGAAGAAAGAACAGATACCGATGTTATTGATCTTAAGTAATACGGAATTAGCGGAAAGAGTTAAAAAAAAAAGGAAGGGTTGCATGTTCTATGCCTTCAGTGTAGGTCTCCTGGAGATTCTCGAGCAGGCGATTTTGCGACTGTCTGTTTACTGTCACGAACCGCGCCGCCTCATCACTATATTGTAACTGCTATACGACTGTGTTGCAGGTGCTCCCACCACAGCCGAGTGTCGATATTCCCACCTTGACCATAGAGACGTGCGGTGGTGAGTTGTGAACCACACGGACAGTTTGTTAGGCCTGTCTATCATTCTCGTTGTCAGTGCACATGGCATTGTCTGGAGTGTCTGACTTCCCCCCCCCCCCCCCCTCCCCCCTTCTGTCCTTTTTTTTCTTTCCATAAGTTATAAATCTTTCGCTTACCTTCAGCCTTACCGTCCGTCTGTGTATGTGTGCTTCAGAGAGAGAGAGAGAGAGAGAGAGAGAGAGAGAGAGAGAGAGGGTGCTAGAGAGGTGCGCGAGTGCGCGCACGTGTGTGTGTGTGTGTGTGTGTGTGTGTGTGTGTGTGTGTGTGTGTGCATAGAGAAAGAAGAAGGAGAAGGAAAAAGCAGAGAGACAGACAGACACACACACACACACACACACACACACACACACACACACACACACACAAACACACCAAAGGGACCATCAAATTAATGAGGCTGTCTAAAGACACAACGTCTCACGCACCTCGTGACACCAAACTCTCTTGTACATTCCAGATGATTCTCCAGACCCAGCGGCACCCCATTCTCCGACCATCTCGGACGCTGACCAGCAGCCTACGCCTCCACCCAGCTCTGACACAGCCAAAAAGGACACGGCCAAGACGCCAGCACAGCCACCGCTGGGGGAAGACTCGTCCAGCAAGCCGATCCCAGAGATCCGGATCGCAGAGAAGGATCCGTTCGCCGAGGGACACAACAGGGCGGGCACGGAGAGATCGATGACGGGTGAAAGACGATGACGGGGGTGTCATCTACCGCAAAGTGTCTCATGACCAACGAGAACAACGCGTCACCACCATCAGAACCAAGCTACGTAAAACCTCGGATGACGTCAGCGAGGAGACGCGCGACACGATCCGGAGACCAACTTCCTGGCCCCAGGGGGCGCGGCGGGTGCAGGAGCGTGACGTCATCCGCTCCCGGCGGAAGATCACACCGGGCGGCTCCAACTACTACGTGCGCACCACGCAGCACACCACGCGCGTGCGCGACCTCAGCGGCTCGGATTTCGTGAGCATGACGTCACAGTGGAGAGCGACAACACACGTCCATGGCGGAAGGCCGCTCCTGGGGCGGCAAGACCGTGACCAAGGTCAGAGAGAGAGAGAGAGAGAGAGAGAGAGAGAGAGATACGGATACGGATACGGAAACTTTAATCATGATTAGGCCATTGCCCCTCATGATAGGGGTGCATAAATACAAACATTTGTCCAATCTGACATTCATAAACAATGACATCATCCATAACACTTAGCAGTAATATTAAGAAATGAGAATAGAACGTAGCTTTAAAGCCTTATAAATATAGATTGAAAATGTCTAACTGTTTTCTCTAGTGAGCACGTCATGAGCAATACTAATTTAAACTTGACTTGGAGGAGTGTTATAGTATTTCGACGGTATGTATTGTGCTCTTAAGTCATGTAGAGCGGGGCAGCATAAAACAAAATGCATCTCATTTTCTTTCTCTTTTTGACAAAGTGGACATATTAAGTCGTTTTCACTGTGTTGTCTATAACGATTATGATGTACTGCAATTTCGGAAATGCCAAGCCTAAATCTTATCAAATTAAACGTTAAATATCTGTCTAAATTGACTAACAAATACGTTTTAACATCAGGGACAGTGCAGAAGGTTCTGTACACACTAAATCTGTCACTGTTATTGATATGATAATTCCAATCTTGCCATCTGCAACAAGTTAACCTT
>JADBJO010002078.1:92500-95000 GCA_016801955.1 Conus betulinus
GAAGGCGAGTGAATTTGAAAAGACCTCAAACTCCAGGTTTGCCCCAAATGTTGCATCGTAGTTAACGTCTGTTGCAGACGGGGATTTACTGAACGATGTGGGTTTCGAGCGAACATAATAAAATTTTGTGTGCAGGCATTGCACAGGGAAAATCTGGTTTGAAAATTAGCCCTGCTAGGATGACAGTAATCTTCATGCATCTGTTTGGGCTTTCTTGCACCTTCTGATGATTATGATAAACTGATGATGATGATAACCATATTGATAACTTGCAACCGTCGAGTTCTTTCGAAAATGAAAGCTTCGACAAAAGCTGCGTTTGCATCTTAATAGCGCGGTTGTAGCTGTGCTTTTACAAATGCTTTCTAGCAATCCTCTCTCTCAGTTTTGTTCGTAGTTGTTTTTTTTTTTTTTTTCTCCTAATTCTGTCATTACTTTTTATTTGTAGTGTTAGAATGTAACCAGTAGAACTGCAGCTTCAAGCTTTCTCTCTTTTGTACTTAACTGTGTTTAATTTCATTTTTGTGCCGGACAAGTCTGATTATGAAATATTTTAGATATTAACGGAGATATCAACTTATTTCAGATTGTGGGATTTTTATGTGCTTTTTTTTTTTCACCATTCCCTTCCCCCCTCTCCCCCACTCCCCTGCAGAAACGGGCGTGCATCTCTCTCGCACAGCTCTTTCTTGCCTACTTTGCTCGCTACACTAATTAGACGCGCAACATAAGTACATTCGGGTGAGTGAGAATGTTTGCAATTTCCGTCGAAAACAAAGATACAAACGAACAAATCAAAGAAAGTGTGGACCAGAAAGATGCTGGGGAGAGCGCAGATCTTTGCCATGGTCGAACGAAATCTGGATCCGTCCTTCGAGTTAGTTCATAATAAGCTAAATAAAAAAAAAAAAAAATAAGATCTGCCATGGTAGATAACAGCTGGAATAGTTGGTCCGGGGCAAAGGAAATACTTCTCATATGCTTTCTTTTTTTTTTTCTTTTTTTTTTTAAAGATAGGACATGCCACACGCAAAACATGTCACCAGTTTTCCGTATTCCACAAAAAGACGTCGCTCCGTAGAAAATCCTATCGCTTCCAGGGTCATTTCCCACACATTAACTACACAGCGCTCTTGTTCAGTTGAAATTTGTACCGATACTCATCATTTATTTGAACAGATCCAGAATCCGTCACTTTGTGACTGGCTGCAGGACGGATCCGCATCAACATTTATCGGGTTTGTCCTTTTACCATCTTTCATCTTTTGACGGAGTGAACAC
This sequence comes from Conus betulinus, assembly GCA_016801955.1. Lineage (NCBI taxonomy): Eukaryota > Metazoa > Mollusca > Gastropoda > Neogastropoda > Conidae > Conus > Conus betulinus. Next base: position 93,782 of record JADBJO010002078.1, read on the forward strand.
CGTGGTTTAAAAGTTAGCTGTTTTTTTTTTTTTTTAAACTTAAACGTGAACTTGTTGACCAGCAAACAATCCAACGGACACAGTTGAGTAGAATGACCTTATCGGTGGAAGTTACATCGCAGCAGCACAACTCGGCAACTGAAAAAGGAAGGCTAAATCCACCTGAAAAGATCGCACTTATGCCCACCTGAAACTGATATGATTCAGTAGTCACGGTTGTGTAATAAAGCAGCAGGCAAAACTGGCTTTAAAGTTGTCGCTCTTGTGAGGGGAGGAAAGGGAATCAGTGTCGCTTTCACATTCGTGTCTCCTCACAGAACTGTATTCAGAGCAAAGGGGACTGTCGGGAAAAGCCCTTCGGTTCAAATCGCAGACATTCAGTCTCATGATGCTAAATGTTCTAGTCCAAGTATCAAAACGTGTTTTTGACACTTCGCAAACATTTGACGTTACTCGAATGTACCCAGCTTTGACGTTTATCAAGCATACTTGGTGTTATTTGCTTTTTAGGCTGTGAAATGGTGTGACATGTATCGTCGCATATATCACGTGCAGTCAAACTGCGTGAGTTGTCGTTTTGACGTCTGTCAAGGACTGATCCAGGGAATTTTCAATCTGCCACGATCTTTTCGTGCTTTTGTAACAGACGCACTTGAAACACACACACACACACACACACACACGTGATTTTTGTGACAAAAACGGGATCAAGAACGGGCGACTTTTTTCTGTGTTAAATTTCAGGGATCTGTTTCAAGGGCTCAGCGTACCTTTCAGTGTACGTAACTGAAGACAACGTGAAGATCAGTCCTTGACAGAGAGAGAGAGTTCTGTAGCACGCTATTGTTGTCACCTACCTGCTTCTTCTACGCATGCGAACTGAGCTGCTTTCATGTTACATTTAGCTTGCTTGACGACACTCCCTTGCAGAGAGACCCAGTAACAAACCCTTCTTTGAAGAGCCCCTGCATGACGTCACAGTGGTGGAAGACCACTCCGTGACGTTAGAGTGCGTGGTGACGTCAGCCACGACTGTGGCATGGTACAAGGACGGCATTGTGCAGCGGAACTCGTCAGATTTCCGGCAGACGTTCGACGGCCGGGTGGCGAGGCTGGAGATCGGCGAGGTGTTCATGGATGACGTCGGTCTCTACTCCTGCGTGGCCCGCAATGAGATGGGCGAGGAGAGGTCCACCTGTACTCTGCGGGTCACAGGTTG
>JADBJO010002078.1:100000-102500 GCA_016801955.1 Conus betulinus
TGTATTCTTATTATTGTACTAAGCTTGGATTATCCCAGAATTCAACTGGGAACAGAATTTGATACACAGAAAAGAAATGCCGATATAATGTACAGTGTGAACCTGTTGAACAGCTACCCATCTTGCCTGTTCTGTGCTACAGCACTTGCAGTCGTGTTGCGCATATTCAGAATCACAGATGTGGTTTCAAGATTTCTTTCTGGAAACAGTATTTTGTTTAATCGTTAACGCTTAAAAGACTTGGTTATATCTTTAGTCAGCTTGGCGGTATATGACTTTCATTTATTTGTTGCATTAAAAGGTCGGTTTTGTCGGTAACATGCAGTCGCAATATTTTAGACTTGAGGGGCCCATCAATCAAAATCGTCTGTCGAATACTTAGGATAAATTAGTTGAAACGTGTGTGCTTATTTGGCCTTTTTTTTTTAAAGAGCGTTTCAGCGTTTGAAATGCCTTCTCTTTGGTCTGTGACTAATAGAAAGATCCACGGAGAATTTAAATGCGAGTGAGCTGTCTAGAATAGGGAGTCCTTTTACTCCAGTGTTGTTCATGCGCCAGTTATTACTAAGACGGATTCTCCTGTGGATTTGACATACTAAGCGACAAAACCAGACAGACGATGTTGGAGAGAGCTTTCTATTTTTTATCGTTTTAATGTCTACGTCTTTAATGTTTATTGCTTGATTATCAAAAATGAATAAAAGAAAAAGAGTGTTAAAAAATGGACTGGATTCATCAAACTTTTTTTTTTAAACTGTGTATGCTTGGCGCTGTGTTCATCATCTTTTGATTACATCAGTACAGCTTGAACACAGCGTCATTAGCCCCTAGCTCTGAACAAAGCCCACTGACGTGTCACAGAACGCAACAAACCGCCCACCTTCACCAGCCCTCTGCGTGACGTCACGGCCGTGCTGGGCAGCAGCGTGACGCTGGAGTGCGCAGTGGCGGGCACCCCCCAGCCCTCGGTGTTCTGGCGCCGTAACGGGCTGATCGTGGCCGACACGCCCGACTTCCAGCACAGCCTTCAGGAGGGGCAGGCCAGGCTGACCATCGGCAGCGTGCGGGACAAACACGGCGGGGGTGTACGAGTGCGTGGCCAAGAATGAGGCGGGCGACGCCGTCTGCGCCTGTGACCTGGTGGTACATCTGCCCGAGGGTATGTACGCCTTGTAACGCAGTTTGTGGGGGGCCTCATGGGTGTCTGGTTGGCTCCATTAGGTACAGCACCGAGTTAGCAGTCAAAGGCTGCGAGTTCGAATCTCGCTGGCGACTAACAGCAAAACGGCTGTTTTCGCCGCTCTTCGTCCAGGAGTTGTCGTTTTGGCGATACATGTAAGATAGGCCGTCGTTCCCCGTTTCTGAGATTGTTATCCCCGCATCCCGACGTTAAACTTAAATAGAACTGACTTTCAGAGGTAGGGCCGACATTATTGAGTTGTATAACAAGAAATGCGCTATATAAGTATTATACATTATTATTATTATTATTTATTATTATCATTATCATGGTAACAGGTACATCAGCACCAGACATTCGCTTCGATTTCATCATTCTCTGCCAATTGAAGTGCAAATTCTCAAAACCCACAACACAGTGGCGTTTTTTTTTTTTTTTTTTTTAACCTCCGCTTAGGAGGTTCTGTTTTTCGCTTGTGTCTGTTGATTTGTCTATCAACTGAAAATATGCAAAAGCAACCGAACCGATGATTACAAAAGTTGATGGAAAGGACGGATCCAGGATTGGTCCCTCACTTTCTTAAACATTGCAAAGACGATGCATTTTTGGCATATTTTAAAACGACGTTTCAAGAAATAATGCATGGAACTCGATAAAAAAGAAAAACCAGGTTCATTAAGTAGACTGATGTCTACATATTTGTAAGATTTCTTGTCGGCCTGGATAACATCCCGGATCCAATGAGCAACATAAGATGCATAAGGGAGAAGAGGTGACACATTGAGGTAGAAATGCACACACACATACACACATACACACACACACACACACACACACACACACACACACACACACACACACACATACATACATACACACGCGCGCGCGCACGCACGCACGCACACGCAAACAGACACAGACAGACAAGATGAGAGTGGTGGACCGTGATGGAAAGACGTTCCCTGTTCAGACAGCGGCAAGTGGTTCCTCTTCCTCTGTGATTAGCAGAACTTGGCTCTTCCTCTTGTTTTAAGAGAGTGCTTTACAAAAACTTCTGAAATAATGTTGTGAAATATATATGCTTTTGCAATAGAACTGGTTTGATTGTTACAACCAGATCAATAGTCATTTTTTCACATGCATTAGTTGAACATATATGCATATATCATGCATTTAAAACGAGCATACAGACAAGATGAGAGTTGGCGACCGTGTATGCACAAATATCATGCAATATTACCACTTAATCAAAACTTGTGTAGGTCACAGAAGCAGATCAATGGATCTGATCACATGCATATATCATGCACACATCAAACA
>JADBJO010002078.1:122500-125000 GCA_016801955.1 Conus betulinus
CACAAACACACACACACACACCTTAATTATATATATATACACACACACACACACACACACACACCACACACGCACACACGCACGCACTGCACACACACAGTCACACTTCACACTCGCACACACCCAAGCAACGCACGCGGGGGCGCGCGCGCGCGCTCGCGCACACACACACACACACACACACACAACACACACACACACACCACACAACACCCAACACCACACACAACCATATATAATATATATATATATATACATATATAATACAGTGGAACAAACAGCAGTTTATGGGGTCAAGGACACACCAACAGAATATTCCCGTTTAGAGTTCATTGTAATTTCCTCTGTTTGTTCTTGTCAACGACTGTGATACCATTCACGGCTTTTCGACTTTTCAATTCAGTCTTTTAGTAGCGTGTAAAAAAAAAAAATAATAATGTGTTGTACGAACAAGAATGTGCTACTGATGTTGTGTAACAGTATTGCGGCACTGTCCTCTCTTTTGACGCGTCTGAAAAATCTAATGAGATCATCGGATGAAATGAATGGAAAGAAAACCCCCGGTGGTGGTTTGTAGCATAAGCTTGATGAACTGACGTGAACCATCGGCTCCAGGAATCCAAACGGTCCTTCACGATACAGGACGCTGTGACCCCCCCCACTGATGGCAGCGCTAACTGGAGGATCTTTATCTGTTAGTATTTCATACAGTGCGCAGGTGTCCGGAGGAGTAGCCAGGAATCTCAAAGACTCGGAAAGTTCTAAAACAGTGCGTAAATATCCCAAAGAGTAGGCTGGTACACAAAGAGTAAGTGGGCCTTCATTTGCACGTGTTTTCGTCACCACCACCCACCCCCCCCCCCCCCCCCCCCCCCCCCCCCCCACCCCCCCCCCCCCCCCCCCCCCCCCCCCCCCCCCCCCCCAACTTGAATGAGTCAATGCTGCTCTTGTCGTTGTTGTAGATATTGCTTATTATTATTGAGATGCTATTACTGTTACTATTACTATTGATGTTGTTATTTTTCAGGAGTATGATAATCTTACATTATCCCCTTTTTCGTATATGCCCCCCCCCTTCCCCTTTTCCCCCTCCACCCACTCCATGTGTCCCCTCCATGTTCCCCTCTCCCGTTTCTTTCTTCATTTATGTGTGTGTGTGTTATTGTTATTAAAAAAAATGCAATAAAATGTTTATTGCAAAAAAGAGTAAGTAAGTGGGCCTTGTTTGTTCGCCGCACTGGATCCTTCCTAATTCTAGGGATACATCGCACATCCAGGGGGTGAAATGGGCCGCGAACTAATATAGTTAGGTCCCCAACAGGAAATGGTGTGTGGGAGGAGAGGAGAGAGAGAGAGAGAGAGAGAGAGAGAGAGAGAGAGAGAGAGAGAGAGAGAGAGAGAGAGAGAGGGAGGAGCGAGAGAGAGAGAGAGAGAGAGAGTGCGGAGGAGAGAGAGAGGAGAGGAGACTTTTATGACAGAGGATAATGGATATAAGCATAACCGTTAATAATATTTATAAGCATAACTGGACACACACACCACACACACACACACACACACACACACACACACACCACACACACACACGAACAGAAGAAAATGGGGTGAAAGAAAAGAACAAGGGAGCGTTGCCGTGGTGTACATAACGCTTGAGGAGTTCTTTCATGCATTGTGCCACCAAAGTTCAGACTCGGTTGGGAGGATACCTGCCTGTGTTGGGGGGGGGGATCCTTCGCTCTTTCCGCTGTCTGCACTTCACCCTGTATTACTGTCCTTGACTTCAGTGCCAGCTGTGGTCCCCAGGCCTTACCCGGCGACTACGGTCACTCTTCTTGTGTCATACCTGCCTTCTCTTTCCGTACTGTACTGTCCTCCTCCCTCCTCTCCTCCCTCCCCCCTCCTCTCTTCTTGCTCTGGAACACACCTTCCCGTCTGTTTCACTCTCTGTCTGTCCGTCTCTGTCTGGTCTCAGTCTCAGTCTCTCTCTCGTCCTTCCTCTCTCTCCTCCTTCTCTCTCTCTCATCTCTTCTCTCTCTCTCTCTCTTTCACTCTCTCTCTCTCATCGTCTTTCCCTCCTTCTCTTGTCTCTGTCTTTCCGTCTTTCTCTCTCTGGTCTGTCTCTCAGCCATTCTGTCTGTACTGTCTGTCTGTCTGTCTCACGCCTCTCTCTCTCTCTCTCTCTCTCTCTCTCCCCCTCCTCCCTCCTCTCTCTCTCTCTCCTCTCTCTCTCCCCCTCCTGCCTCTCTCTGTCTCTCTGTCTCCTCTCCTCTCTCTCTCTCTCTCTCTCTCTCAATCTCTGTCTCTCTCTCTCTCTCTCTCTCTTCTCTCTCTCTCTCTCTCTCTCTCTCCTCTCCCTTTCCCTCCTCTCTCTTTCCCTCTTCTCTCTCCCTGTCTCTCTCTTTCTTTGTTTGTCTGTCTGTCTGTCTGTCTGTCTCTCTCTCTCTCCACTCTCTCTCTCTCTCTGATCAACTTCTTTCATTTCTCTCCTACCAGTCCCTTC
>JADBJO010002078.1:137500-167500 GCA_016801955.1 Conus betulinus
AGAGAGAGACTCACTGAGAGAGAGGGAGAGAACGCAGCCCCTTTATGTCATAAGCTGAGAGAGAGAGAGAGAGAGAGAGAGAGAGAGAGAGAGAGAGAGATGGGATGGAGTGGGGATGGGATGAAGTTATTCTTTCACTCCGTCACATTTCCGCTTTGTAAAACCAGCTTTCTGCACATGCAGCCTCTGAACTGAACGAGCAGCAGAACAGCAAAGTGGAGGAGAACAAGACAGAGAAGAACCAACAAAGGAGGAAGACGATCAGCGGAGTGTGCTGCTGTAGATCGTGTAGGAAGCTACTGTGTGTAGCAGTCCAAACATGGGGCGGGCTGGGTTACAAGATACACCGACACACGCGGAGTGTGTGAAGACTGGATTAAATGTGACAAAACGCTTCTGTTGTGTCTGCGTGATTGACGTGTAGGAGGAGCTCTGTGCTTACAGGAAGAGACTGCGCTTCTGCATCCCGTGAAAGAGGGTTAGGCCTCTACGTTTACATTTTAATTGCGTAACGAAAGCTCTGGTTACCGACAGACATGCTTGGTTCAACGTCAGAGATGCCAGCGTGGAATTTGGAGTACACACATTCTCTCTCTCTCTCTCTCTCTCTCTCTCTCTCTCTCTCTCTCTCTCTTATGCTCACCCAGTAATAGACCTCTTGGCCATACCATTCTTCCCCCCCACAACACACACACACACACACACACACACACACACACACACACACACACACACACACACACACTGACAAGTGCGCGCGTACCCACAGACACGCACCTAGAGAGAAAACATTGTACAACTGCACAGATGACGAACATTCAGGGTACCCCCCTTCCCCTCCCCGAACCACACCATCATCTTATCTTCTCTTCTCTGCTCTCTTTCCTCCCCACACAATCTCCATATTTCTTTTTGAGGGGATGGAAAGGCGAGGGTGATGGAGGATTGGGGGGGGGGGGGGGGGGGAGGCGAGGGACAGAACTGGATAGGGGTAGCGCAACGTAAATGCAAAAGCAATACAGAAGGGGGACTGTGATACATCTACACGTGCTGGTCTTGGTTCAGTGAAAGGCCATTGTGTGTCAGCAAAGTGGACTGGCCGTGACGTTCCTGTGGCCCCCTCCTTCATCTCCCACTCCTCCCCACTCTCCATCCCTTCCTTCTGCGTGAACGATTCGAGGCGCATCGGTGTGAAAGGCGAGTTGTGCGCTCGCATCATTGCCTGTGTCAAGTCAGGCGAGAAGACTGCATCAGGGAGAGCCTGTTCCCTGCTACGCCACTGTTCATGGTAAAAACTACAACAACAACACTGTTCTGCAAAGTTGTGTTAGGTCGCGCAGTCGTGTGTGCGAGTGTATCTGCGCTCGTGTGTGTGTGTGTGTGTGTGTGTGCGTGTGCGTGCGTGTGTGTGTGTGTGTGCGTGTGTGTGTGTGTGTGTGTGTGTGTGTGTGTGTGTGAGAGAGAGAGAGAGAGAGAAGAGAGAGACAGAGATAGAGAGACAGAGAGCCCTTGCGCGCGCTTTCGCCACGTGAATAAGTGATAAAAACAAGTGATTTAACATTACATCTCACAGTCAGTCTACTTCTCACTCAAGTGTAAAAGCATGCAAATCTCTCTCTCTCTCTCTCGTTTTTTTTTTTTTTTAAACTTTCTTACTGCCCGCTCAGTCTCAGCCGTCCATCCCCACCCCCCTCCCCCCCCACCTCCCCCCCCCCCCCCCCCTCCCCTCCACGTTAATTACCGGCGCACCTGGTGCAGGTAAGGCGCGTGCAGCTGGATGTGGTGTGGCTGGCTGCCGACGGCCTCTTCACACGGCAGTGGCAGTCAGTGGTGTGTGAGTGTTCCTGGGGTCGGCACGGCACAAACTACGATGGGAGGCGAGGGCTCAGGGTGGAGAAAGAGGGAGGGGGGGAGGGGGTGGTCATGATGGTCCAGAGTCTGGATATATAACGACCCTCCTCAAAGGCACGAGCTTGCGTTTGGTGGGCAGATGTGCTGAGATAAGACCATGTATGTTACAGATGACACGCGCGCACACGCAGACAGACAGACAGACAGACAGACAGACAAGCATACACATATTCAGGCTCACACGCACACCCCCCCACCCCCCCCCCCCCCCGCCCCCTCCCCACCTCCCTGCTCCCACACAGACCTTCATTATGCTGAAGCGAGCTCTTTTCCGCCTCATCTGGGCTGGAGATGTTTTTCTGCCTTGGGTACAGTCTCATTGGCATGCGTGCTCTCTTCAGCACACGCACGCACGCATGCTCATGCGCGGACTCACACTCACACACACACACACACACACACACACACACACACACACACACACGCTCGCGCGCGCGCGGACTCACTCACACACACACACACACACACACACACACACACACACACTCACACTCTCTCTCTCGGTTTCTTTTCAACGCATTGACAGCCCTGATATGGCCCTTGTCGGTCGGTTATAGCAACATTACCTTACTACACACACACACACACACACACACACGAACTCGGCCGTCCCCCGCTGTTTTCCTCCTCGATTTCTACCCCTTCCCTCTCCCCTCCTCTCTGCCCCCCCCCCCCCCCCCCCCCCCCCTCCCCTGTCCCTCTTACTATGTCTCGCATTTTTCCTTTCCGTCCCTCTTTTTAAAACCATAATATGTCGGATTTGTCTGTCTATTTATCTAACATTCCGCCACTCTGTCTGTCTTATCTGACCATGTGTGTATAATCTGACCGAGTTTGTCCATCTATCTGTATTTGTCAGTGTTTATCTGTCCGTTGGCTTGCCTGCAACCTTCATGCCTGCCCGCTGTACTGCTTGCAGGATCATCATCGCAGAGTTTACTATCTGCCTGCCTGTCTGTCTGCCTGCCTGTCTGCCTGCCTGTCTGTCTGCCTGCCTGTCTGTCTGCCTGTCTGTCTGCCTGCCTGTCTGTCTGTGTGACTGTCAGCTGGTTGATCTGTCTCACTTGGCTATATGTTCACAGTTCGGTTGAGAATATAATTACGATCCAAAACGTTGACGAATTCGGGGGGAAGGGGGGGGGGTGGGGGGTATTTTCTTCTTGATTTTTTTTGTTTGCTATTGCAAGTCTTCAGAACATCCTCAAAGATAGTTTTTTATTTGTGAAAAAAAGACCAGCAGTCAAGAAGCATTTTCACGTTCCGATGGTGTGTGTGCCGTCAGCACTAGGTCGTCGGCAGGTAGAAACAACTCATCTGTGTGCCTTTCGTTTTCTGTGGTGGTTAATTCACTCCCCCCCCCCCCCCCCCCCCCCCCCCCCCCCCCCCCCCCACACACACACCTCCTCCTGACCCCGAACCACATCTCCCCCAGCTATCATATGTGATGCTGACCGTACCTCCGTCTCCCGTCCCCCCCCTCCCCCCCCCCCCCCCCCCCCCCCCCCCCAGCCTCCTGTTCCCGTGTTTGATTTTATGTCCTGCACCTCGGGCCAGCCTAGGTGGAAAGCTTTCCCCCGTCTATCCCTCACTCCCTGCACTCCGGCGCTCTGTGTGTGTGCTGCAGGGCTCGGCCTATGGCCTGCAGCGCTCCGCCGTGCCGCTGGGTGCTGGAGGCCTGATGCTGATGGTCTGCCTGGCCCGCCCTTCACCGCGCTCTGCCAGGGCTTTCCTGCCACAGTGCTGCTCACTCACAAATGGCACGGACCAGAGAAAGTAGTGTGTTTTTTTTTTTCCTGCACGGACCGAGATATGTTAGATGGACAGCGGGAACTGGAGGGGTGGGGGGTGGGGGAGGCTTGTGTGTGTGTGTGTGTGTGTGTGTGTGTGTGTGTGTGTGTGTGTGTGTGATATCATTTTTTCTTTCTGCCTCATCTTCAATGCGATCTCGGTGGCACTGATCATTCCAAGCCCTCGTCCATGACCCCGGCACCGGCAGTCCGGCAAGGTCAGGTCGCTACTGCACTGCTGCCGAACTCGGTGGTGTTCCGTGGTGCCTGTTGTGTATCCACCCTACCCAGGACACCGCTGTCCAATCCCCCTGCTGACGGCAGGGTGAATGAGGAGGGCGCCACCACGTCCGTCCAACGACGGACTCACCAATTGGCTCGATAAAACCAAACCAAGACCATAGACGCAGAGAGGCAGTCGACACTTCGTCGGAAGAGGAGAACATGAAGGGGCTGCCTTAATGGCGGGATAAAAAAAAAACGGTCACACACACAAAAACTCCACTGCCTCTCTATACAGGCAGTGTCCGCAGGAGTATCAGCCTGCCTACGCAGAAAGAAAGAAAAGAAAGAAATCACACTGGGCTGAAACTGCACGACAGAGCTGTACTCCATGCTTCTTTCCCCCATGATAGAGATCCCGGCTTCAACCAGCCCGAGAGATACAGATACATGCAGTGTTTGTCAGGAAAACACAGACTGAAGGGAACTCATGGGTGAGAACGTTTCGGTCTCGGATGAGAAAAAATATGGAGACAGTTTACCCCTCATCAGATCTGATTTTTTTTTTTAAAGAAACTTGATACTCAAATTCAGCCTAATTTTAAATATTGTGTTGGAATGTGGGCTCTTGAAAACGCAGCTCGTGCGGTGTGTTAGATATACTGGTTAAAATCAAAACGATTAGAGGATTGCACACACACACACACACACACACACACACACACACACACACACACACACACACACACACACACACACACACACACACACGCGTGTGTGTGTGTGTGTGTGTGTGTGTGTGTGTGTGTGTGTGTGTGTGTGTGTGTGTACAATCATACCGCGTGACATGACGGCACATATTCAGTTTCAAGCACACATTTACATGCGTACGACACGCGTACGCATAATGTGTGGTCATACGCTCGCACGCATATACACTGGGGCGCGCTCGGACGCACGCACATATGCATGCATACTCTTGTACACTTTTTGTCTAACATCACGAATAGTGGATAGACGTTAAATGAAGGACACACACACACACACTCTCGTACACACACTCGCGAACACACGCGTTTTTAGATTGTCACGAGAGAGAGAGATAGAGATGGATGGACGGACGGACGGACGGAAGGACAGACAGACAGACAGACTGACTGACTGACAGACAGACAGACAGAGCCTACACAAGCAAATTCCAGAGAGCGCCTTTTGTTCCTCATGTGTGTTACCTGAGCCGCCAAAGTAGCTTCACATCTGTTTCTTTCTCACTTCCGGCACGTTGATCACTGCTGGAGAGGCAGGGCGGATATGGGGGGGAGAGAGAAGGGGAAAAGGGGTGGTGGCGGTTGGAGTTTGGGTGGTGGTGGTGGTGGCAGAGAAAGGAGAGACGGGTGAGCTAATCTTGGGTCTGGCTGATAAAGCACGCGCCGTCTGTGATGGGGTTTCCAACATGACGTGAGCGATTTATCACTGTGCAACACTAGTTTTGCCCTCTCCTACCTCGTCGAGTCGGGCAGTCATTTAGCGTTGTGCAAGTGTAAAGTTATGATTCCCCATTCTGTATAGTTACCCAGCGATTTACCGTGACGCGCCGCCGACGGTATTTATGCTCCCCCGTCCGCGCGTGATTTTAGCCTGGGGAATTAGCAGTCTGCAAGATGTTACTTCTGCTTCCCAACTTGCCGGGTTATTCCAGAAACCTACCGTTCTGTAAGAAACTGTTTTTCCTTTCCTACTCCCTTTTTTTGTTTAAAAGAGCTGTTCTGCAAAACTGCAGTCTTGCTTCCATGCCCTGAGGTTACCCTGGGGAATTGCCCTTTTGTAAGACAGATGCTTGCTTCCCTGTTCCCTCAAGTTACTGTGAGGAGTTGCCGTCCGTAAGATAGTTTTACTGACCTCTCATGTCAAATTTCTGTGGGGGAATAACTATCCGTAAGACGGATTTTTTTTTTTTTTTTTAAATGTACTTTCCTCCGTTACCAAGTTACTCTGGGGATTTACCGTTCTGCTAAAGTGTAGCTTTAATTGCCTCTTCTCTCCTGAGGAAATGGCTGTCCCGCAAGCCTTCAGTTTATTTCATGTGGGCACATCCCGTCAGGTTGTTCCGCAAAACTGCTCTTCTGGAAGACAGTAGTTATTGTCACTTTTCCGTCCTCCTCCTGCCAGGGCAGGTGTTGCTCTGTAAGTCAGTAGTGTTGCAAGGCAGTTATTTCGCTCCACTACCCTGTCAGGGTAGCACAGGGAATTACTGTTCTCTGTACCACAGCAGCTTTATTTCTGTATCCTGCACTGGTAGCACAGCAGCTTTATTTCTGTATCCTGCGCTGGGCACATATTGTTATACAAGAGCATAGTTTATTTTATCCGTATCCTGTCGAGCTGCTGCATGGAATTACTGATGAACAAAACAGTCGTTCTGCTTCTCAGTTCCGTCAAATGTTCTCCAGGAAATAATGAATCAAGTCAGCCGTTTTGATTCTGTGACCTGTCGACTTCACTCTCACCGCTGGGACACCTATTGAAAGTTTGGCCCCTCCGTCTGTGTACCTTTCTTCTCGTGTCCTAACTTGGAAACAACCGACATGCTTTCACAGTGGCTGTGGTTTGTCAGGACCAGACTGTCAGGGCCTCACATTGCCCGTGCCTTTCTGGGCAGGTTCTCACTCCGATGACAAAACATTAGAAGAAATTCACCGTGGCAACTGTGTTAAATTGACATGGATTGCGCTATTTCGCATATTTACATTGAAAATAACTGGCGTGAAAAAAAGGCGCAGCTTTCTGTGGCTGAAACCCATGGCACTGAGCTACGCCCATCGCCATGCCTGGGGTTTGAACCTGAACACTCTGGCCTTTCAAGGCTGCGGATTGTGTTAACCAGCCCAGTCCCGGGCAAGCTATTTCAGACAAGGTGAGTCGGGAGCGTGGGAAACATTCCTCCCCCGTCTCTGGCAGCGTCTGTGACTCAGTCGGTTTCCTCGCCGGCGTGCCTCAGGTAACCAGGAGGCTGCCCCCCGCCCCCCTGCAACTGCCAGGTGTGGAAGTGGAGCGGCTGCTGCCTGGTGGGGGAGGCTGACACGTGATCCCCGGCTATATATTTGGACAAGCCAACACGGCACTGTCTGCCAGGGGGGGGTCGTTTGCCGCCCGGCTTTCGCCAAAGCGATACAAAATAACAAATACAACTGACACGGAACACACAGTTGCAAACATAGGTCTAAATGGGCGTGTGTGTGCGTTCCCGGGCACTGACGCAAGAACCCGGCAATTACGCACGCGCGCACGTGCGCGTGCACGCACACGCGCACGCGCGCGCGCGCGCGCGCACACACACACACACACGCACACACACACACACACACACACACACACACACACACACACACACACACACACACACACTCTCACTCACTCACTCACTCACTCACTCACAGAGTCACACTCACATTGAGAGAGAAATTCCGTACACATTCTGTCTCCGTCCGTTTCTGTTCCATTCTGTTGTTGCTCACTTCTTCCGCCTTGCTCAAACATATCCCATCCCCCCCCCCCCCCTCTCTCTCTCTCTCTCTTTTCACACACACACACACACGCACACACACACACACGCGCGCGCGCGCGCGCGCGCTCTCACGCACGCACGCACGCACGCACGCAAGTGTGCTCGCACATCCCCATACGCACCACAAGAACAGACAGACACGCACACACACATACAAACACACGCACATGCACACACACACACACACTCAAACACATACACACACACACGCGCGCGCGCTCACACACACACACACACACACACACACACACACGTACACACACACACGCACGCACACACACGCACGCACACACACGCACACACACACAGACACACACACACACACACACACACACACACACACACACACACACACGCATAGAAAGAGAGAGGGAGATAGAAGTGCATTCGCGAGCACATCACCTCTCACCTCCATACGCTCATATATAGTCGACACAAGGGCACGCACACACACACACACACACACACACACACACACACACACACACACACACACACACACACATCCACACACATATCCTACACACACACACACACACACACACACACACACACACACACACACACACACACACACACACACACAGAGATTAAAGTGAAGGATGGTGGTAATTCAGCCCCAACGAACAAAACAGCAACGCTGACTCGCAAGCAAAACTTTTTTTTTGTTGTTGATAAAGATTCTTCAGCTATGTTTTGTCACATTCCTTTCTCACGGCACCTCTCTCTCTCTCTCTGTCTGTCTGTCTGCCTGTCTGCCTGTCTGTCTGTCTGTCTGTCTGTCTGTCTGTCTCTCTGTCTCTCTCTCTCTCTCTCTCTCTCTCTCTCTCTCTCTGAGCTCTCTCGTGTCGTTCGTGTGTCGTGAGCGCATGTGTGTGTGTATGTGTGTGTGTGTGTGTGTGTGTGTGTGTGTGTGTGTGTGTGTGTGTGTGTGTGTGTGTGTGTGTGTGTAGGAAAGTTCAGTCAGGGAAGACGCCCTCACAAACAAGCCCAAAGAAAATCGCTTTCTCGGCTCTTTTCATCACTTCCTACGGCTGAAATATCCGCGTGTTGAACATAGATATCGTTCAACATCTCTGCATCAGTGACTTATGCATTAAGGGTTTTCGGGGGTTGGGGACGCTGAGGTAATCTGCATGGGTTAGAAGGCGGTGGTGCATGGAAGGCGGGGTGGGGGGGGGGGGGGGGGGGGGGGGGGGGCAAGTAGTGAAGGAGAAAAGGCTGCATGTCCTGTCAAGCTTTGCGGAGAACAACCGTTCTGCGAGAGAGTCGTTGCGCTCCCGCGCCCTATCAAATCACTCTGTGGAATTACGGCTCTGAAGACGGCAGTGTTGCTTCCCCTTTCCTGCAAGCTACGTTCTGCTAGAGCATGGTTCTTGCGTCCTTTGTCCACCAAGTCGCCCAATCGAATTACCTCTCTGGGAGACAGTAGCTTTGCGTCCCTGTTTTCTGAAGTGACCGTGGGATTAGCATTCTGCGAGATTTGTTTTCCCTGTCCAACGAAGTTCTTCAGTGGCGTTACCATTCCACAACACAGCCTTGCCTCCGTGTCCTCTCCCTGTCCTTCCCTGTCCTTCCCTCTCCTCCCCTGTCCTTCCCTGTCCTCTGTTATTGTGTGGAAATACCGTGTTGCAAGACAGTAGTTTTGCAAAGCTGTTCTGCCCAATTTCATCCTCCCTGAGTGTCTGTGAAGGAGGGCATAGCATGAAAGGGGATCATCGCTAGGAGCAGTGTGAAAAGGTGTCATCACTAGGAGCAGTGTGAAAAGGTATCATCACTAGGAGCAGTGTGAAAAGGTATCATCACTAGGAGCAGTGTCAAAAGGTATCATCACTAGGAGCAGTGTGAAAAGGTATCATCACTAAGACCAGTGTCAAAAGGTATCATCACTAGGAGCAGTGTGAAAAGGTATCATCACTAGGAGCAGTGTGAAAAGGTATCATCACTAGGAGCAGTGTCAAAAGGTATCATCACTAGGAGCAGTGTGAAAAGGTATCATCACTAAGACCAGTGTCAAAAGGTATCATCGCTAGGAGCAGTGTGAAAAGGTATCATCACTAAGACCAGTGTCAAAAGGTATCATCGCTAGGAGCAGTGTGAAAAAGGTATCATCACTAAGACCAGTGTCAAAAGGTATCATCGCTAGGAGCAGTGTGAAAAGGTATCATCACTAAGACCAATGTCAAAAGGTATCATCACTAGAGCAGTGTGAAAAGGTATCATCACTAAGACCAGTGTCAAAAGGTATCATCGCTAGGAGCAGTGTGAAAAGGTATCATCACTAAGACCAGTGTCAAAAGGTATCATCACTAGGAGCAGTGTGAAAAGGTATCATCACTAGGAGCAGTGTGAAAAGGTATCATCACTAAGACCAATGTCAAAAGGTATCATCACTAGGAGCAGTGTGAAAAGGTATCATCACTAAGACCAGTGTCAAAAGGTATCATCGCTAGGAGCAGTGTGAAAAGGTATCATCACTAAGACCAATGTCAAAAGGTATCATCACTAGGAGCAGTGTGAAAAGGTATCATCACTAAGACCAGTGTCAAAGGTATCATCGCTAGGAGCAGTGTGAAAAGGTATCATCACTAGGAGCAGTGTGAAAAAGGTATCATCACTAGGAGCAGTGTCAAAAGGTATCATCGCTAGGAGCAGTGTCAAAAGGTATCATCCTAGGAGCAGTGTCAAAAGGTATCATCACTAGGAGCAGTGTCAAAAGGTATCATCGCTAGGAGCAGTGTCAAAAGGTATCATCGTTAGGAACAGTGTCAAAAGGTATTATCGTTAGCAGCAGTGTAAAAAGGTATCATCACTAGGAGTAGTGTCAAAAGGTGTCATCGTTAGGAACAGTGTGAAAAAGGTATCATCGTTAGGAACACTGACTGAAATGTGGGAAATGAGTGGACATTCCGTTGCATTGGCGCGTATGTACTGTCAGTCTGTTGGTGTAAAAATGTCATCTTTCTATCGTTTTGACAACAATTTACAATGTTCCTCTGGTTTTTGTTTTGTTTTGAAAGACTGGTTATTGTTCAAACAAGATATACTGTTTTAGTGTTCTTTTTAATGCGTCATCGCTCGCTTGATTCACAATAAACTCGTAGTCTTTGTTATATTTACTAAGATAATATTTACGTGGCCTGGTTTAGTTCTATATTTGGTAATTATTCGCATCTGCATCTCTGACATCAAAAGGACCACTTGTACTAGAATGTAACTTGTATTTTGTTGATTATGTAATTTTTGATAAATTTACCAGCCAGTGTATCTCAGTTGTAAAGAAGTCTTTTCATCTCACACGTGACACCTCCTCGGACTCAAGAACTGTACTGATCTTTTTTTTTTACAGGATTAATTCCAGTCCTTGACATGGTACTTCAGTTCTGGATGGATTTGGGGGTGAATGATTGAGCTAACAGATTTAGCGTTTTGATTGACAAAGTGGATGAAAGGCCCAACAGACTTCAGTTAGCGAATGAGTGAGTTACTTATTGACCAGTATGTCAATGCCTATGATGTAGAATGTGACATGATGTAAGAGATGATGGGACTGACCACCAGAGGCACAAACAGAAATATGTACATCAACGACCAGAGCAACACATCAAACGTTTGTTGTTGTTGGTTTACAGTTGCATGGAGCGCCTGATTGTTTGCTGTGATTTTCAGAGAACCACCTCCCAGCCGTCGAAGGACGACAAGGTCTCCCCCTCCCCCATCACCACCACCTCCTCTACCACCACCACCACCTCCTCCTCCTCCTCCTTCTCCTCCCCTTCCTCCTCCACTTCTTCCACCACCGCCGCTAACACTACCACCATGTCTTCTTACGACCACATCGACGACGAGGAAGAGCTACATAAGCTGGTCAGCATTCACTGTTTTTGTTATCCCCAAGGATATATGTTCGTGCAAGAACGTGTGTGTACGTGTGGGCGCGCGCGCATATGTGTGTGTGTGTGTGTGTGTGTGTGTGTGTGAGAGAGTGAGAGTGTGAGTGTGAGAGAGAGAGAGAGAGAGAGAGAGACAGACAGACAGACAGACAGACAGACAGAGAGAGAGTCTGCTGGTCACAATCGGATTCATACTTTTTTCCAACTGCAGGTCATTGTTGCGTACGTCGTGTCTTGTACATTGATGTCTTCATTTCACAGATGAACTCCACCGAGAGTTTTGAGGGAGAGAAAAAGATACGGTCAAGATTACGCGACATCCGAGAAAGGCAGAGAGGTGAGAGTTAGCAGCACGGTGTACCGTAGTCCGAATAAGTCTGTGCCTTGCTCAGTCACATTAGTTTTGTGTCATTCGCCCAGCACTTTCGGTTTTGCAGTCAAAATGTTTTATTCTGTCGTTTCAAAATAGTGTGCTAGTGACGTTTTCTATGTAGTTTTCCTTTCTTCGTATGTTTTTCTTCTCTCCATTATTTCAGTTTTTATCTTTCTTTTGAATGACTTGAATCTTTCCCCCCCCCCCCCCCACCTCACACTGGTCCCCCCCCAACCTCCCCCACCCCCACCTCCAAGGTCTTTCCGTATCATGTTTTTGTGTACACTGGTTTTGTTCTTACACGCTGGTTTGAGACATATTCGGTTTTTTTTTTTTTCCCTCCCCACATCTTTTTCGTATAGAAGTCTAGAGTGTGTTTAAAATTGTAAACTCCAATGTAAAACATTACCCAGAAATGTTAAACATCAAAGACATTCTCTCCGTTAAGATTTTTTTTTCTAGGAACAAATTACCTTCTGTCAGTTTTATTCACTGTATCCGCCGCCTGTTTTATTGGGGGTGGGGGTGGGGGTTGGGGCAGATTATCTTTGGTAGAGTTGTTGTATGTTTCTGTGTTTGGGGGCAGATCGTTCTGTAAGCTGGTGTACTGTTCATTTTTTTTTTCAGAGCAGATTTACTTCTGCGGGGTTTGTGTACTCGGTTTTAAACACTGCAGATTAAGCTGTATTGCAGATTCTAGTTGCCAACAGAGAAAGACAAACGGACACAGAGATAAAAACAGTAGGAGCGAGAGAGAAGGAGGAGGAGACAAGGGAGAGGGGGGAGAATGGGGGGGGGGGGGGGGGGGGGGGCGGGGGGGGGGAGGGGGGTAGAGGGGAGAGAGAGAGAGAGAGGAAAATGGTGGGGGCGGGGGGGGGGAGGAGAGGAAGAGAGACACATTTTATTTTCAGGACTTCCTAGGGGTTGGGCTGTAAAACAAATTTCTCACATTACGCGCAGGGAGAAAACACAGTTTACGAAGACAGAGATTTTAGAGGGAGAAAACAGGTTTGTATGCCTGCCTATCACAACACAACTACGCGCATTGATTGTCTGGTGACGTAATTGTAACAACAGTTAGAGGAGGGGAAAGCAGACGGTTTAATTCCGAAGACGAATTCCTGGCAGCCATGCCCTACTTCCCACCCCCCCCCCCCCCCCCCCCCCCGGCTCACTAATGATCTTCCTCTTACAGCAGCCAATTAGCACAGCTGCCAATACTTAAGCGAAAAAAGGGGGTACGGGGACTGGGGAGGGGGGCTAGAAGCAGACGATGGGAAGATGGTAGGAAGCGATGGGGTTCAAAGTTCGCTTGAACTGGAAAGAAGGACAAGCACAGACGATGCTTTCCAGTGTAAAGTGATTTGTTTCATATTTCTTTCTTTCTCTTTTTTTTTTTTCCTCTTCTTTTTGTGCGTCTGTCTGTGTACTGTTTGTTTTTTCTGTCCTTAATTCTGATCCTCTTTGTCATTGATTTTTGTTTTTTTGTTTTTTTTTTTTTTCGTTGTCCAACAATTCACTGTGTGCAGTTAAACATAGTCAAGCCAGTTTCCTTCTTGTGCCTCGTGTACCTAGTTGATGCAGTGCTGTTGTTAGAGATAGTGTCTCGGTAGATGATTTGGTAACTGATTTCCATGGTAATTCATTGGTAGATGATTTCTACGGCAGATGATTTGGTAAATTGTTTCCTTGCTAGATGATTTGATGGATTTTTTTTTTTCCTGCTAGAAAGCTAGCGAGTGCGTAGACAGTTACATCTGTCCATTTTTGAAAGAAAAATATCTGACAGTATTCAGAGCAGTATGTGGTATACAGCTTTTTTCTTGTTGACGCTAAAGAGTTCATTCATAATGGTGAGAGAAACTGGTCTCAACTTTACCGTAATTCTTACGCTTCTTTTGCCGCCGTGGTGTACGCACCACCGTCACATGGCGACCATCTTCCCTACCCTCTTACCTGACCCCCACCAAACTTCACCTGGCCCACATGTCCCCCTCCCCACCCACCACAGCGGAGATGGAATCCCGGCGTCTGCAGCGGGAGAAGGAGACGGAGGACCTGGTGCGCCGGAAGTTCCAGATAGCGGAAGAGGAGAAGCGGCGGAAGCTGCAGGCCTTCAACGCCCAGAAGCCGGTGTGCGAGCGGGACACGGAGTACCAGAGCGCCGCCCAGAAGATGATCGCCGACAAGCACCGGCTGGCGGAGCAGGAGAAGCAGAAGAAGCTGGAGGCCTACAGGAACATCGCCCAGAGGGAGCACCAGGCCGACGACGGCAGGACCACCACCAGGATCACCACCACCACCTTCAGGAACCCAGGTGAATGCCGGCATGGAACACACCAAGGGGCCCCTGACTGGTGGGCTGCCCGGGGGGGGGGAGAGGGTGGGTGGGTCGGTGGCTGGGTGGGCTGTGAGATGTAACTGGCTGGCAGGATGAAGCGGCGGGTTGAGTGAGTAGATGGGTTTGTAGGCTGGACGGGTGGCTGAGTGTTTGACTGTGCCGATTGCCGGTCTGGTGGAATGGGGTGGAGACTGAGTGGGTGGTTGACTGGCTGACAGCATGGATAACTAGGTAAGTGGGGTGGATTGTAGGGTGGATGGGTGGTTGACTGGCTGACAGCATGGATAACCACGTAAGTGGGGTGGATTGTAGGGTGGTGGGTGGTTGACTGGCTGACAGCATGGATAACCGTAAGTGGGGTGGATTGTAGGGTGGTGGGTGGTGGACTGGCTGACAGCATGGATAGAATGGATTGTAGGGTGGGTGGTTGACAGGCTGACAGCATGGATACCGGTTAGTGGGGTGGGACGGATGGGTGAAAGCAGGCTGGATGGTAGGATGTAGATGAGCGAGATGATTGACTGGCTGGCTTGACCAAACGGGTGGATGGATGGGTGGATTGTAGGCTGGAGGGATGGTTGGCTGGCTGGATCACCGGATCATAATGGGTGTATATTGAAGACTAGATGGGAGGTGTGACTGGATGGTTGAATGTTTAAGGGGGTGTTTTCAAGGCCACGCATATTGGTTTATTTCACTTTTAGATTACATTTTTCTGACAATGTTTTACTTTTTGCTTTAGAACTTTCTTTACTTACTTTTGTTTTAAGTTACTTATCAATTTCTTTTTTTTTTTTAATTTACCCTTTCTCACGTTAATTTTTAGATAGCTGATGAACATCTTCTTTTATTGGCTTTATTGATGTATGGTTTGGTCGAGTGTATTTTTCAAAGTTCTCGTATCAGGTTCAGCAACACTCTTGAGATCGAGTTGCTTGTGTTGTTGACTGTTTATTTGATAGACTAGTTGTTTTTGAAGGCACGAACATGAGTTGAATCCTCCGCCCATTTCCCTGCCTCTCTTTCTGACCGTATCACGGTGTGTGGTGAGTTTGCAGCCGATTCATGCATTTTGCTTCATCATGTTTTTCCCGTGTTATTCTGTAGGCTAGACACGTTTCTTTGCAGTGCATATCTAGTTTTGCCTTTTCTTCCTGGAAAAATGATATCCTTTACCACCAGTTCGTATGAAACATTGTTATAATGTGTAACTATGGTCATGGTAATCCGTATGTTTAGTGCAAAGTAATACCATCATGTCAAACCAAAGTTGAACACTTTGTTTGCTGAACGTCTTCCAGCCTGCAAAGAAGGGCACATGGGGCATTTGTTCGGGATATAAGGATGAGAAAACTGATGAATTGCAGCCGGTAGAGCGTTTTCTGGACTTTGTTTTTAACATGTAATGTACAATGCAGGCTTTTTATATTCAGATGGGATTCAGATAAACCATATCACCACTTTTCTTGATAAAATTTGTTTCTTTATGTAATCTTAAAAAGAGAGTATATTGTAGGCTACTACTTTGTTATAAGCAGATATGAGATGTGTGTGTAAATAAAATAACTCCTAAGCCTATTTACGGACTGGGCACAAGATTAATATCATCTTCACAAATAAAATATTAATCAAGAATGATTAATATGTTTCTTTCCTTGACAGTCTAATCACTTTATTAGGTCATATGTATCAGGAAATTGAGTGTTGTTTAAAAAGTGATGCCTTTTGTACATGTATGTTTTGGACATTCTTCTCACATTTTTTTTTTATCTTATTTAAGATACTCAGTTCTTTGAGTCAAAAGGTAGCTACTTATATGCAGCTTTGCGGCCGAATTCTCTTGTCATCGTGAACACACCTGAATCAAGTCGAGTCATGTTGTTTACAGCCCAGTCGACCACGGAGGCCACCTTAGGGCTGAAAAGAAGTTAAAACTGGAAAGACGGAGACTTAGCGATAGGAACTGTGGCGATCATTTGTCTGTCCGCAGAGTCTGTCTCTCACTGTGAGAAGGCCGAGGAAACTTTCTGGAAAGTTTGTGATTGAAATTCCCCCTTTTCTGCCACACTCGTGGACGCTGCCCTTGTATGTTCCTTTGCTGTTGGCCACCATTTTCCTGTCTTTGAGGCCCAATCGCCCTTATTCAGAGAGGGTCGCTTTCGTTTTTTCTCGTTACAGTGTGTGACAGGTCACCTTTTCTGTTCAAATCTAGCCTCTAGGTAATGAGACAGCGCTGTCCGGCGTGAAAACTCGCAGTCCATTTAGCAGTGTGTGTATGTGGGTGTGTGGGTGTGTGCCTGTATGGTCTTTTTTTCTCTCATGTCATTTAGAAATGTTTCAGACTGATTTTTGTAATGTAAAAATGAAGAATCAGGCGAAGTTGCTTTACCTCTCAGCACGGCTTAGTGTTTTACGTTTTACCGATGTAGTTCACATATTATGTAATTGTTAAGATAAGTATGTATAGACGTCGTACTTGTCTGTTTGTTTACTTACTGACAGTCCAAGAAGGCCCTGTGTGGTCGGCTAGGCTACAATGAAACTGAAACTATGAAGTCTGTCGAAAACAGTTGGAAAATCCTTCTAAAATCAGCCGGGTTGTTGGACCAGTATCCAAAATTTGGACGTCTCTGCTCGGCAGTAGGGCAGTGTCTCCTCCGGTGGGTTGCCTCGTAATCACCTGACATTGATTACTTCCTGTGGCTGGACAGGATCTCTTCGAGCAAAACTTGATGAAATGTAGAAGAAAAACCTCATGCGCAGAATCTGCTTCAAAGGAAAAACTATCTTTTAACATATTCTGAAGATTTGCTAAAGAAAAAAAAAAACAAACAGAACAACAAATCTTGAGAACATCCTCACAGATAGTTTTTATTTGTGAAAAAAAGATCAGCAGTCAAGAGTCTTTTTTCATCATTTTGCAGAATCTTCTTTCTCCCAGTCGCAGGTTGTCATATTTTGCGACAGGACATAGCAGATCATGTTTCCCTTTCTCCAGTGAGAGACAGCAAAGGGTTAACCAGAAGTAAAGAAAAATGTACATAATGAATCGGTACACAAGTCCAATAACCCGTCGTCTTCCTCCCTTTTCTTTCACTATCTCCGTGGCCATGGAAACCGCCACGACCTTCCTCACCGCCACGTGCATGGCAGACGGGTCGGGGGGCATGACGAAGAAGACGGAGACGACGACCAGCGTGCCACAGACCATGGGCTTTGGAGGCGTGCAGTATGGGGCTCCCAGACAACAAGGTATGTGGACATCTGCACGGACAGCTGTTGGGGAGTGCGTGTACCTGTAGTTTGTGTACCTGGGGGTAAGCTGTGTGTGTGTGTGTGTGTGTGTGTGTGTGTGTGTGTGTGTTGGTGTGTGTGTGTGTGTGTGTGTGTGTGTGTGTGTGTGTGTGTGTGTAATTTGTGTGCGTGCGCGTACAGGGGTGTATGCATATTGGGCACATGTTCACACCGACTGTTTCACGCTTTTTTTTTTTTCGAAACGATATTTAGTGGTAAATGTAAGAGAAGGTTTGTTTATGCATGCATGTGTGAGTGCATTCACGCGCATTTACATGTTTGTGTGAAAAGTGTGTGTGTGTGTGTGTGTGTGTGTGTGTGTGTGTGTGTGTGTGTGTGTGTGTGTGTGTGTGTGTGTGTGAGAGAGAGAGAGAGAGTTGTTTCCATGGTTTGAAAGAGTTTTTTCCATGGTGTGAAAACTATGAGATGGTGAAATGGTGATAATGTGCTTTCTGTTTCAACTTGTTTGAATTCTTTGACAAATGCAACTGCGTGTGATACATCTATCCCTTTTGACTGCTTTTCGCTGACCCATTATTTCCTTGATGTAAACTGTGAATGAGATGAAACCTCGTTGTTCACGATTCAGCGATGACGTACTCTCTATTCCTAAACGTTTGAATTCTTTAACGGATTGTGAGTGATCTGTCTTTCACGATTGACTGTTTGCTGTTAGCCTGTCTTCACGGGGTGCTGAAAGAGTTTGTTGCTCACAAAGAAGACTTGGTGCACATCGTGTGTTTGGTGTTCTGTGGTCTTCGGATGACTTTCACACTGCACAGTGTCTGGGTGTTGCGTGTGTGCCTTGTATGTGCGTGCAAAGCCAGGTAAGGGACGAGTTCTGCGACTGCAAGGGCGCGGCGAAATGTGAAGACCAACAGGAGGAGGTTACTAGGTTACTGTGTATTGTGTTTTGAGAAGAATAATGGAGTTACATACCTTGAAATACCTCCAGTCGGACCTCTTCGTGTAGCCCTTAAAAGATATATCAATAATGAGTAAGGGCAGTAGAACCGGAAGTTGAAAAAAGTGGGAATGCAAATGGAAGATGCAAATGAGAGATGAGGAGGAGGAGGGGGGGGGGGGGGGGGGGGGGGGAGAGAGAGAGAGAGAGTGACGAGAGGCCGGGGTGAGGGGCGGGGAAAAAGGGCGGGACGGGGAATAGGAGGATTAAAAGTAGTGGGAAGGTAGAGAAAACTACAAAGCACAAAGCCCCTCCATGATTAGAAAGAATTGAAAATCACACAACGATTCCGTCATCACTAAGTTTCTTTAAGGATGAATAAGAAAAAGTCATACACAATAACATGAAAGGATAAAAAAAAAAAAAAGAAGAAGGGGGGGGGGGGGGGAGAGAGAGAGAGAGATTGGAGAAGAGATTGTGGTGATTAGAGAATAAGAAAGTCGGGTGGGGTAATAGTAATAATAATCAGGGGGGGGGGTAATAATAATCAGTCGCTCATTTTACCTCAACATTGGGGTAGTGTGTGGTAATAATAATCAGCGCGTTACACGATTGGTCGAATTCTCGCTCAACATGATTAGTGATTTTAGTCAACATAAGTAAGTAATAATAATCAGTCGCTCATTTTACCTCAACATTGTGGTGATTAGTAATAATAAATAAAAATAATCAACATTGTGGTGATTAGTAATAATAAGTAACAATAATCAGTGCTCATTTTACCTGCTGCTGCATGACCAGGGAACAGCTACACTGCGCATAACGACAGGAACCAGTCGGCGTTCTGTTTGCTTAGTCACCAGGTTAGGGTCGACAGTTTGTCTGTCTCAGTCTAATGCATAACTGTCTCTGAGACCTGTGGGTCCCTTGGGGTGGGGGGGGGGGGGGGGGGGGGGGGGGGGGGGGGGCGAAGGGCCGAAGGAAGCCAACTTATGAGCTGGCCAAATCATCTCCTGAAGTACGGAAACATTTGCGGTCGGTCAGCTGGAAGAACATACTAGCTCATCTTCAGCAGAGACTTTGACCAGTCTCGACAGTCTCCAGGATCCAGATTTACTGTTCATCATTGTATTCCTAGAGCATTATTGCTGTCCCACTTTTATTGTTTTGATGTGTTTGGGATTTTGTTAAAATGTTGATCTGCTTTAGCATTAGGATATAAACAGGCGCGTTTTTATTAAAAACATTTCATTTGTTGTCGAAAATCTACAAAGAGGACACAGTCTGTTAACAGTCATTTTTGTACGAGTTTAATAAAGAGACGGTAAAATTAGCACTTTTTAATGGGTATCATCAACGATGTTGAGTTTTTAACTACAATTATCCGCCCCTGTGCCCATTACTACTGTGTGTGTGTGTGTGTGTGTGTGTGTGCGCGCGCGCGCGCGCGTGCGCGCGCGTGTGTGTGTGTGTGTGTGTGTGTGTGTGTGTGATAATTACTAAACAGAATCTGCAGAAGACGACGGTTTTAAATCAGCCGATACTAACAAGAAAGACGATACCGGTGACAAAGAGGCCACATCTACAGCTGATGATGGTACCCGGTCGAAAGACTTCCCGAAGAACAACACTGAAGACGAAGAAATGTCACCTAGCAAACAAACTGAGGCCCTGTCCCAAGGAGATGAACATCAAGATTCGGAAACGGTACCAGCAGAGAAAGTACAGCCGGCTCCCCCAGTCAGCAAAGGAGTCCCTGAAACACCCACAGACCCTAACCCTTATTCAACAGTGGAGGGGGTGAAGAAGAAAGAAGATCCTAAAGAAGGAAAAGAAGGGTCAGAAGATCAGCCCAGCAAAGACACGCCTGCCGAGACAGCTGATCAAGGCTTGAAGAGGGACACCGAGCAGACAGACTCGCCCAGGAAGGAGGACGGCGGCAGAGAGGCAGGCGACAGGCGACACCAAAACACAGTGGATGCCCCCGAAAAGCCTGTGGATACCGACGACAAGGTTGGGGATGCCTCCGCTAAGCCAGAAGCTTCTGCAGGAGAAAAGAAGAACCAGGACCCGAAAAGCCCCGGCAAGCAAGCTCCATCCAGCAAGTCTGCGGGTACATGCTGTGTTGACGTGTCCGTAGAGCGCTAGTCCACCCTGCACCACTGGAGGGCACACAGTCACTGTCGTAAGGTCGCTGAAGCCGATGGCAGTAGAGAACGTTTCGTTTTGGACAGCAGTGACTCTATCAGACTGGCTGGAATGACGGAACTGTCGGCGTGACCTTACGATTGCACTGTTTGTCAGCTCGCTGTGGTGTGTCAGTACAATGGCTAGAAATAGGTCGCTATCCATCGGCCACCTTCAGGATGTGTGGGTAGTTCACTGGCTAGCTAAAGAGACCTCTGAAGGTCGGTCAGCTGTGAATTAGTGTGTGATTAGTTCATTGGCTAGTCAAAGAAGCCTCAACAGAGTGACGACCTCCATCTCTTTTTCCTTCGGGGGAAGATTCTGTTTGTCTGTGTGTGTTAGAGCTAGAGCCTCTTTCCTGTAGCCTGCTTGCATTCACATACATCACATGATTCAGTCATTCTCAGTTTATTTGCTTTCTTCTCTTTCGATCATGTAAAAAGAAAACCCTCTGCTGCTATGGGTAAAGAACCACTTTCATTCAAAACTGCATTGTAATATTCATATTTCAGCACCAGAAAAAAAAAAAAAAAAAACATATTTGGATTGTAAATCATTTGGACATGCCTGACGCCGTACTTACTATAATCAGTATTGATGAAATAATTCATAATGATAAGAGATTGCCAAGTTTCTTCAAAGTAAACTGAAATTGGGATGACTGCACAATCTGAGATCACAACAAACATTGCCGTTGTTACGGAAACAGTGTCATACTAAGGGCTATAAAGGTGTTAAAAATAGGACTAGTTTAAAAATAGTGAGGTCAAACGGCGTTTTGTTTTACTCTTGAAGACAACAGACATGTCCAGTTTTTTTGTTTTAGAAAATGTTTTAGTATTATAAAGCTTTTAACATGACGAAGACAATGCTTCAAAATGGTGAAATTAAAACCACCGCTTTTTTTTTTTTTTTTTTTCAAGACAACTCAAAATTGTAATGATATGAATCAAAACGTCGGTATCATGTTGAATGGAAATGTTTTACAGGGAAAGTCGACCGTATGATTGGCCTCATAAATAAAAGTGTGGCAGTTTAAATTGTAAATGTTGACAGTTAATGCAACACTCTCAGGTTCTGACAAAGTAACCTATTCAAACTGCAAGAATGTGATACACATATTTTGAATATCTATTTTTATTCAAAGGAATGGGCTGAAATTGTGAAATGTTTCAAACATCAACGATATATAGTAAACAGTTTTATAAGTCTGCACAGATTGTTGTGTACTTTACCGTGCCGGTGACTGTGATAGCAACAGCTAACATAGCTATGTATAAAAGTTGAACAATGTTCGAAAGAAAGATAAAGTGATATTCTGTATTATTCACCGTAAGACAATAGCCATTCATTTTAGGATAAAAGTAATGGCAAAGGAGAGATAGTATAGACAGGTTTAACGATGCTCCATTTTTGGATGAAAGTAATGGCAAAGGAGAGATAGTATAGTCAGGTTTAACGATGCCCCATTTTTGGGATGAAAGTAATGGCAAAGGAGAGATAGTATAGACAGGTTTAACGATGCCCCATTTTGGAAGAAAGTAATGGCAAAGGAGAGATAGTATAGACAGGTTTAACGATGCCCCATTTTGCCCCATTAATGGCAAAGGAAGATAGTATTAATGCCCCATTTTGGAAGTAATTAATGGCAAAGGAGAGAAAGTATAGACAGGTTTAACGATGCTCCATTTTTGGATGAAAGTAATGGCAAAGGAGAGATAGTATAGACAGTTTAACGATGCCCCATTTTGGAAGTAATTAATGGCAAAGGAGAGATAGTATAGATAGGTTTAACGATGCCCCATTTTTGGATGTAAGTAATGGCAAAGGAGAGATAGTATAGATAGGTTTAACGATGACCGCACACAAAATAAAACAAAAACAATACAAAACAGAAACGTTCTAACGAAAAAAAAAAGAAAAAAACGTTCTGAAGGTGAGAAGACGATAGGAACTTCGTTTTCAGGCCAAAAGACGAACAAAATAATCATTGTCAAGCTGACAACACAAAAGCAAAGTTACCGTTCTCGTGCTAACAGACCAGGATAACATCATGAAACTCCGTCACAAGCTGCATCATATGGGGACAGTGTTTTGATCTCTCTCTCTCTCTCTCTCTCTCTCTCTCTCTGGTTCACTCCAGGCGTCACTAAGCCTCTGTGCCTTCGTGCCTGGCCGTAGCAATCGATACACTGCTCTCGGGAGTGCACAGGCCTCCCCCTAGAACGAATCCAAGATCCGACCTTTAATCCAGATCCTCAGCAAAGATTCCTACGATGGGTTCGTCCTCGGACCATATTCCGTCTTTCCACCAAGTCTTGTTTAAATCGTTTCCGTAGCTTTTTCTTTTTTTTTTTTTTTTTTTTTTAATTTTTTTTTTTTTTCAAAATTCGCTGAACGGATTTCGGATCGACCCACTGGAGCAGACTGGCACCTGGCCAAAAAGGTATGGGCCGATTGTTAGGCTACAACATGTCTAACTGCTAAGGTTTGCTAAAACGGTTCAGCATCTTTTTTTTTTTATTCGTAATATTGCCGGCAAACAAAGAATCAACCCATCAGTTGTGAATCAAAACAAAGGTTTTGGCGGCATGTTAAACAAGGCTGTCATGGAGAATTATATATATTTTTATCATTACAGCATTATTGTGTAGTCGTACACAATTTATGCAGCGTTGCGTTTACGAAGCCATGCAGAAATCAGCAAACACGAGCGGAACGCAGTCAGAGATAGCAGCGTTGTTTCCCTTAACCTGTTTGCCAGGCACACGTGCAATGAACGCTTGGATGCCACTCTGGAATATCCGGGCTCTTCCCTCGTGCTTCTTCTGTTGTTACAGAGATCCTCTTCCTCTGGTCTGAGGATCCAACCCAAAGATGATCATGTTTTGCAGTGTGATCGTTTCCAGACCATAGAGTATTCTGAAAGAAAGAGGCCAGGAAGGGCAGTGTATGGGTTTGCCAATCAGCCGTAATATTTGATGCAATACCTTTCTCTTTGAAGCATAGTTGGATCCTTTCTTATTGTTTCCTGATGATATGTGGCAACAGTTTGAGTAAACGATTACACCAGAGAGGGATAACTTTGAAAAGTTGGGGTATAAGGAAAAATGAACAAGCGAAGACAAAGAGGAGCAGGAAGGAGAGAAACAACTGAAAGAAGCAAGTTGGTCAACATTACGTTTTTCTGTGTGTAAAAGGTTGATGGAATTTTACTGCGATTTACCCACTGAAAGACAGAAATTGTTGGGGCTCAGGGAAAGGAGGAATGGCGTGTGTGTGTGTTGGGGCGGGGGGATGCGGTGGGAGGGAGGGGCTTAGTAAGTGAAAGGGGAGGGGGGGGGGGGGGGGGGGGGGACACAAAGCGATGAAATATCTCATGAACATCCAATAAACGGAACACTCCACCATCCTAAAACAAACCGACTGCAATCCTAAAATTCTGCTCACCTTTGATGAAACTGCATGACTTAGGTATTTTCGGTGGTGTTTTTTTTTTTTTGCAAACTCCCTGGTTTCAGTTGTTAAAGATGAAGCATGGTGTGCCTCCACAAGGTCACGAACAAAAAAATCGACATAATTCAACTGAGGTGGTGACCAAACTGACACCTTATCTGTTGGGGTTGTTTGGTTTGCATGCCTGTGGTGTGGTGACTTGACCTTGACCTGTGTCCCTGACCTGTGACCTGTGACCTTTCTGTCCCTGCATGGTGTCTGCGGCCTGATCGCCCGTGTGCTGGTGCTGACTGACGCTGGGTGTAGCACTAAACACTAGACAGCTCAAGGAGCAGTTAAGAAATGCCAGCGGGCCCAACACCCGGGGTAGCGTTACCGTTAAGACCCAGTCCTGGAGCAGCCGGGACGGCATCGTCAACAAGTCGCACAAGACTGAATCCTGGGGAGGTACAGTCACCTGGTCCCAACCCTGCCTTTTGTCTCTGTGCCTTGTACTCGCTGTAAACTGTAATGCTGGGATGGATTTAGTCTTCCCCCCGTTTTGTTTGTCTGGTAATCCCTGGGAGGTGTAATGCCTGGATAACATCCCATCGATCCCGCTTTTTCTTTTGCCTTGCTCTTAAAGAACACGTCATCATGGAATGGTACAGACCTGTAACACATACCTTTGTCATGTATTCCTCGGAAAAAAAAACCCTGCTGGAATGAAATGTTTTGTCTCATATATTTACTGGACAATCGTGCTATGTGGTTCTTATCTTCCGGGATCAGCGAAGGTATGATTCTCTCTTGCACCATCTTTCTTTCACCTGGTTCTTGCTGGAATATGGACTGTCGAATTAACTGCTTGTTCTCCTTGGCTTTCCGTGTGCTTCCTTAGCCCAGTTTGGTATCTTACAGAATATTCTTTTTTTTGTATACTTATAGTACTAGAATATGTTCATATTACCAAGGAATTGAAACAGTTACTCGTGTTTTTTTTTTTTTTAATCAAACATGCTATTATAACAGCTAACAGTTGTTTAACCCACACATAATGATTTGAATGCATGTTCAACAACGACTATATTGAAAAAAAAAAAAAACAACGATGGTTTGAAGTCACATTTGTTTTACATGCCTTAAATCCCATCTGGACCTTTCATAGGAAGGATCTGGTAACGAGTGGAGAATTTTAAATGTTTACGTACTCTGCTTCATCTTATTTATTTCATTTCCGCTTTTGTACTTTTGTGTAAATACAATTTCTGCGAAAAAGCAAACCAGCTCAGATACATCAATTTGTTTCGTTTTAAACGTTCGTTTTTGCTTCTTGATTTAGGCGGGTTGGGAAAACTCCAGGGTGGAGTGGATTTCTAGTGACATTTGTGCAGCACCTGTAGGGATTTCCTCTTCCTTATTTCATTTCTATTTTGACATTCCAGAAACATGTTAACTCATAATGGACGTTGCCTCATATTCTTTGATAATGTCGGAATGAAGCCTGTCTTGTATCTGTCTTTCGCACAGTTCCACAGGACACTTTAATACTTGAAGTATTTACACCGATGTTCTTTTGTTAACCGAGCATCTTGTCTTGATGCCTTGTAATCCTCTCTTGTTTTGCTTTCTTATAAAACGATCTTCTTTTCTCAAGAGCTGGATGGAATTTTGTCATTCTGATCTTTAGTTTGGTATTATCTCTTTTGGTAGCGTTTGAGAAAATGAAATATTGGCCTCAACATAGTCTCTTGATTAATCACCTTAATACAGGTGAAATAAATCCTCAGCATTGTTTCTTAATAATACTCAGTAGATTTTTTTTTTCAATGCAGTTTTATTTCTGCTCGCTTTTGAATACCCCCGTCTAGGGAATTTAAACATATCATAGTTTCACTTGCATGTGTGTATTTTTGCTTTCTATTTCACAATTATGTTCTTATTTTAATCAATGATTTTTTTTTTTCAACCACTGTTGCAGGCTTAAAGGATGTTAGGATTTGATTGGTTATGTTACGGCGCATGTTTGCTAGGAAGACACACGGTTTAGCATAGAATATTACCACGTAACTACAAAAGGACCGATGGACACAGGGTGAACAGTGTAGGTTGTCACGTTAGGAGTATCGCGCCTTGTGTTGGGCACTATAGGAAATTCATAAAACTTCGCGCCAGTAAACTTACATACGGCAGTCTCACCAACAATTTAATCAACACTTTTCTCTCGACGTGACAGTTGTAGCTATCACACAATGCAGTAAGAAGATAATGCGACCAGCTGATGAAAACACAGTTGAATTGGGCTCAGAGTAAAGGTAAAGAGAGCTCTTCTCCAAACAGAGATGACGCATGGTTCCGGAGTCCCAAGTTGTCCGTGTAGTGGACAGTGCCTTCTAATTTGGCCTGCTGCGGTAATTGCTCTGATGTTAGATTATCCAGTGCAAAAAAGAAAAGGTATTTTATTGATCTATTACGTATCTGTGGCACTGCACAAACGTATGTGACCTGCTATCATAACGCTTTTTAGGTTTTGTAACACAAGTTGTGTTAAAACCAAACCCATGGTAAAAAAAATAACCCAATGTCATTGTTTGCTTCTTTCTTTGGTCATTGCATCGCTAACTGATTTTGTAACCGACAGTACTTAGCTGTTGAATGTTTTCCCTTGGATTAAATCCTTTGTGTCTAATTTGAATATTGTTCTGTTGTTTGCTCCAGTGGCTGAATTTGCACGAGATTAATTCATGCAATGACGACTAGAATGTTAACATACATAGTTTGACTTTGCGCTGACCAGCTGGTATGAAGTAAACGGCAGGAGTATTATTTCTTTCTGTTCTACTGGACTCAGTTTTGGATGTTGTTCTGTATTTTTACTTTTTTAGTTTCAAAATAATTACAATGATAACGAAATGATGATAGCAGTAACTCAGGTTGCTGGTGGGGGTAGTTACGATAATGGCAGTTGTAATGATGATGATAAAAGTATTAAGGGTGTTACAATAAATGTAAAACGTGATCTTCAGATAATAACTTAATACAGGGATTTCGATGTAAACTAGTAACCATGACAACATCAACAATGACAGCGTTGATGATGAAACTAGCGAATGAAGACGGCCCTCGTGTGATGAGGCAGTGTGGAGGGAGGCGTTGCACGTGCAGGGACACTGAGTGCACGTGTGTGGTGTGTGCAGCCAAAGCTCCAGGCGGTCCCCGGGGCGCCATGGCCGCCTTCAAACAGATGGACGCCGCCAACCCGGCCCCCAAGCCAAAGTAAGAGAACAGCTGTTTACCACCATGTCCGTGTCTGATTCATCTGATATCAAGGCTTGACTTTTCCCCCCCTAAGTACATGTATCTCTGCACTGGTCTTTGGGTTAGTGCATTCAAACTCTCCCACTCTTCTCTCTGCCTGTTCAGTTTATTTCTTTATCGTGCTTGTTTTATATAACACTTCATACAAGAGAATGTTTTGGTAGTGTCGGTTTGTGTGAAAGTAGCTCCGAAACGGAGGCGTGGAATTCCGCCAAAGAACACGATACAGGAGAGAGAGCTGAGGAGAGGGGTGAAGGGAGGGAAGGCCGGGAAGGCCGGGGGTGGGAGGGGGGGGGGGGCAAAGAGAGGAAAGTATCTGAACAAATGATCAAGCAGTTCTTTAAGTTAAAGACAAAGGTTTGCTGTCACTGTGTGGGGGATAGGTACAAGACGGCTATCAATCTGAAAAAAATATCACAGATATTCTCAAATGATGCACTGCATTTTAGTCACAAAATCACATTGTTCAGTGTTGAATTTGTTTTATGACATGTCACATTACGTCCCCTAAGTTTCATCAGAATTGCTGACATGTCACATTACGTCCCCTAAGTTTCATCAGAATTGCTGACATGTCACATTACGTCCCTAAGTTTCATCAGAATTGCTGACATGTCACATTACGTCCCCTAAGTTTCATCAGAATTGCTGACATGTCACATTACGTCCCCTAAGTTTCATCAGAATTGCTGTAGGAAAAGTCGGCGAAAGGAATAAAAGAGATATTTTCTTACCTTTCTTCTTTATCCAAAATTAGACATGACTACTTTGTGCATACTCCCCCTCCCCCTGCTCACGCACGCACGCACGCGCGCGCACACACACACACACACACACACACACACACACACACACACACACACACACACACACACACAGAGGCGCGCACGCGTGCGCACGCTCTCGTTCAAACACATCACTACACACACACACACACACACACACACACACACACACACACACACACTCACACACACAAGCGCGCGAAAAAAAAAAAGCAGTTCAACATCATTTATTTATTTGTTTATTTTTAACAACTTGTAATGGATATTCTCCAGAATAATGTTTTGAAATGTCATTGTTTAGCTGCTGCTGCTGCTGATTGAGCTGCTTTTCCGCACCATTTTTGATGACGTGAATGTTTTATTGATCTTTCAGTGACGTGATGCATTGATTTTGTGTTAGAATTTCCTGTGTTCTCTGATGTCAGTTTTATGTTAATGTTCAATTTTTTCAGGGATGGTGAAGGGTGAGGATGGTCACTTCTTTTTCATTTTTTTTTTTTTTTTTTTTTTTTTCTCTCAGTCTCTCTCTCTTCCGTTGTGCTTTAACTGGTCTGTTTAACCAGTTTCCTTTCAGGTCAGGTTGCAGTTGGCAGTCTGATAATGCGTGACACAAGTGACGAACTCTAACCCCCTTGTCCTTAGTTTCTACACTTATTCCTCGAAAGACACTAACATTTCTAGACTGTCTGAAACCAATAAAGAGTCTAGGTGCTTATATAGAGTAACCATTATTCTCATACCTTTTTTCCCCTGTTCACAGGATGATAACTGCTTAAAGCATTGTATCATTCCTTTTCCCACAAACGGCAGTGATTATAGATGGAAAGGATCCTTTGCTTTTTGAATCCGTGTTTTCTTTAACTCTTGTTACGAAAGTTTGACACACGCGTTGTGTAATTCAGTTTTTTCCCCCCCACTTTCTTAAACGAGAATAATACGTTTGAATGTGTCCACGATCGTTGACATTTTCTGATGAAGTTCAAATATTATTGCAGCAGGACTTGGCATGGTGATAAAAAATGAACTGATCGTGTTAGCCACACACAGTGATAGCATCTGCAGGGTTCACGTGACAATATCTGGATCAGCTCCAGCCCTTGTGGTGCGGTGGTTACACCAGCCCTTGTGGTGCGGTGGTTACTCCAGCCCTTGTGGTGCGGTGGTTATACCAGCCGTTGTGGTGCGGTGGTTGGCTGTATCTGGATCAACACCAGCCCATGTGGTGCGGTGGTTGGCTTTACGGCTTTGCAGGCTGAGAGGTCTGGGGTTTCAATCCCATCAGGCTTTTAGCTGTGGGACTTTTCGGCCCCAGCCAACCCCTGCCCAGATCTGAGTGATTGTGTGGCCTCAGATAGGAAGACTGTGAGAACCACACAGCTGAGGTTTACCTTCTACAGGGATTGTATCTCCAGTGCTACAGGTGCCTGCATTTCTCGGGCCTGGTTGATGCCGTAATATATAAGGAAATGTTGCGTAGAAAACCGCCCTGTCATATAGTCTCCATTCAGGCTGGCACATCACAGCGGCATCTTTATCATGCTCACTGATAGTTATAACAAAAAGCCTCAAATTCTCAGATCGTTCATGCCCTCTTCTGCGGACATCTTAGTTTGATTTCCTTCCCAAGGTCGGAAAATGTGACACACACACAGAGGAGAAGAAGAAGAGAAGAAGAAGAAGGAATGTGAAGACTTCATCAGTGTTTTACTGTTTCTCTTATTGATGTATTCGCTCACACAAAGTGGACGACAGGTTTTGTGAGACGAATGTTGTGCTCACGACTTTCATGATATGTTTTAGCAAGACTACATGGGCACGGTTTCTACCAGTAACGCAGGGACATCTCGCTGATTGATTAGAGAATTTTCCGTTTTTTTTTTGTTGTTTTTTTTTTTTTTTTTAAAGGGAAATACATCAGGCCATAGATCAACAAAGCCAAAGAAGGAAGGGCTGTGAATACGTGGACTGACAGGCGTGGGGTTGGG